>NW_026847549.1:34629328-34671214 GCF_025583915.1 Anolis sagrei ordinatus | reverse complement strand
TTCAAGGATACCATCCATCCATCTTGCCCTTGGTTGGCCCCTCTTCCTTTTTCCTTCAATTTTCCCCAGCATCATTGTCTTCTCCTTAATATAGTTTCTCATGTTGTAGTGACTCCCAACTATAAAATTATTTTTACTGCTACTTCATTCTAGGGTGGCACAGTAGGTTAAACTCCTGAGCTGCTGAGCTTGCTGACTGAAGGTTTTAATGATGGTGGCTCAAATCCGGGGAGTGGAGTGAGCTCCCACTGTTATGACTGGCTTCTGCCAACCTAGCAGTTAAAAAAAAATGCAAATGTGAGTAGATAAATAGGTAGCGCCTTGGCGGGAAGATAACGGCACTCCCTGCAGTCATGCTGGCCACATGACCTTGGAGGTGTCTGTAAGCTCTTTGGCTTAGAAATGAAGATGTGCACCACCCCCCAGAGTCAGACACAACTAGACAATGTCAGAGGAAACCTTTACCTTTACTTACTTCATAACTGTATTTTTGCTACTGTTATGAATTGCAATATAAATATCTGATATGCAGGATGTATTTTCATTTACTGGATCAAATGCCTGATATGCCGAATTTTGAATACTGGTGGGGTTGGGGGGTTGATTTTGTCATTTGGAAGTTGTAGTTCTTGGGATTTATAGTTAACCTGCAATCAAAGAGCATTCCGAACTCCACCAACAATGGAATTGAACCAAACTTGGCACACAGAACTCCCATGACTAACAAAAAATACTGGAAGGGTTTGGTGGACATTGACCTTGAGTTTGAGAGTTGTAGTTCACCTACATCCAGAGAGCACTGTGCACTCAAACAATGATGGATCTGGACAAAACTTGACACAAATACTCAATATGCCCAAATATGAACACTGGTGGAGTTTGGGGGAAATGGACCATGACATTTGGGAGTCGTAGTAGCTGGGATTTATAGTTCACCTACAATCAAAGAGCATTCTGAACCTCACCAATGATGGAATTGGGACAAACTCCCCACACAGAACTCCATGACCAACAGAAAATATTGTGTTTTCTAATGGTCTCTGATGACCCCTCTGACACATCCAAGCATTCCCTGGGCAAGTCCTTGAAGATGGCCAATTCTCTCACACCAGAAGTGACTTGCAGTTTCTCGAGTCACTTCTGATGCACACACACACACACACACACACACACATCATATCTGCATTTTTATGCTGATTTGCATTTTAGGTAGGGAGGAAAGCAACAACAGCCACAACAAACACTACTATCACAACAGAAGGTTTGGGTTAGAGATGTAGCAATTCCTGAGGATAGCAGAATGGAAAACAATGAGAGGGTAAAATTGTGCAGCATCAAACACCTGAGATTCAAGAGTCAGTGTGGTGAAGGGCTTTGAGCATTAGACTTTGATTCTGGAGACCAGGTTTCAAATGCCTGCTCAGCTGTGAAATCCACTGAGCAAGGCACACTGTTCCAGCCTTAACCTTGTGCATGTCACACTATCTCAGTCTCAATGGAAGTTCATGGTCAAACTTTTCTGAACAACTCTTGCCAAGAGGACGTTGTGATAGGTTCACATTAGTGTGGCCGTAGGCGGAAAATGACTCAAAGGCACACAATAACAAATTGAAATCCATTGCCTTTGAGGAAAGAAAACAACTGTGGTTCCAACTGTAAACTGTTCTAGGTGCAATTCTAAATGAACTGAAAAGGCATTTGAAGAAAATTACCAAAGACAGTTAGTAGTTACAAAAAGGGACAGTACTACTTGGAACATGTCAGAAATCAGCCTGAGACTACTGAAGCTAATGGGTTCACTGATGCTTTAGAGAGGATAGTGTGATTGACTGTGGGATTTCCTGGGGCTGGAAGTAATGAAGATTCAAGTTAGGGGAATGATGCTTCTCTCTGTGAGAAATCTGACTCAGAAAGTACAGAGCTTCAAAGTCAGTCAGAGGAGCCAGAAACTGCAACACTGGATAAGGAGTCAGGCAAAAAGATAAATGATACAGAAGGTTCTCAGGAAAAAACACAGTGAGCTATGGAGATCAACGAGGGTCTTCATTTATAGACCAGAACAGACAATAGACATTGTAGGTAAGAGCAATTGCATGGAAAAGTTGGGGAGAGATTTCGTGGGAAAAAAACATGACTGCATGCATGCCTATTAATTAGCAAGTTGTTCACCTAAGAGTTAGTTCAGGCAACATAGCATTCAAGTGAGAAGCTAGTCCTGAGTTCTCTGGTTCTTTTTTTTCAAGAACCTTGGTTTTGGATTTAAGTTTCCTGCAAGTTTTCTATGTTCTTGTTTTCTATTCTTTCTCAATTTTTACTAAGTATACCTTTTGCTTGTGGACAGGCTGTACTTGTGGTTTTTTGGCTATTCCTGGACCATGTTACCTTGGGATCTGCATGAGACATTTGGATTATTGTTTGGATTATGATCTATTGCTAAACATCTACTTTCTTTATTTCTGATTTTTCCCCTATATGTTTAATGTGTTTCTACAATAAACTGTTTGCTTATATTCTGGACTCTTGTGTGGTGCTGTGGTCATAGGTGTTCCCAGGCCTGTAGTGCAGCACATGTCCCATTAGTGCACAGTACCGATTCCTAGTATTGTATTAACCAGTAATGGCACTACCTATGCGCAGTGATGGGATTGTGTGCTCCTGTGAGTCAGGAGCTAATTTGATGTTATCACAGCAGTACTGCTGGTAGGGTCTCCCATGTCAGATAGGCTTTTCTGAGGAGTCACACTAAATGTGCCAAAAAAGCTAATGGGAAACAGTAGTCATGCAGGGGGAAAATCTCTGAGAAAATGGCAAGGACACTTCAGCTAACACTTGTTAACAATGCACACAAGGAGGCACAGTAAATCTCCTTTTCAATATATTTTTCTATGAAAATCACATGATAAGACAGTCTAAAATTAAACAAGGGATAACCCCCGGTTTAAACAGCTCCACTGATGGCTAATAAGTTTCTGGTCCCAATTTAAAGTGCAGGTCATCATTTACAAAGCCCTAAAGGTTTGGAACCTGCCTATCTTTGCGATTGCATCTTCCCCTAGAAACCTGTGCATGCTCTAAGATCTTCTGGGGAGGCCCTCCTCTTGCTCCCACCTCCGTCACAAGCGCAGTGGGGGGGGGGGATGAGGGAGAGGGCCTTCTCAGTGGTGGCCTCCTCGCTCTGGAACACTTTCCCCACCCTGTCCACTTTTTGTAAAGACCTAAAAATGTGGATGTTCCACTGTGCCTTTGATTAAACAGTTCACTAGATAACTTTGGTCCCCCAGCCATAACTCAGTGTCTTGCGCGTGCACTTGCCACTGTTTCCTGCCTTATAGATATAGTGTTCTAATTCATATTGCTCTTCTAGTCCTAACTTATCATCTGCCTCCTGTACTTTTATCCATAAGTCCTGTCCTTGCAACTGATTTGCACCAGCCCCGCCCACCTGAGCTCAGTATTTGATGAATATGTCAGGCTATTGGTTGTTTGTTTGATGGTTGTTTTATGTTGCTCTATGATATTGTTTTATAAAATTTTACTGTGTTATATTTTAAACTATGTTGACCAGGCTTGTCCCCATTTAAGCTGCCCTGAGTTCCTTCAGAGAGATGGTGGCAGGATACAAAAATAAAGTTATTATTATGAAGTTATTATAGTGCCAGAAGATGAAACTCCCAGGGCACATTGCAATCAGTTTGCTGCTGGGCTACAGCAGAGGACAGCACTGTTGCTCATGATACAACTGGACTGAAGTCAAAAGGACATTCAGCTGTTGATGTGCTCAGAGGTGAAAGAAAAGTCCAAAGCGGTGCAACACATTGAATTGTATAGGGACATGGAAGGTGGGAAGCATGACTCAGGGAAAACAAAGCATAGTGAAGCAAGAAATGGGATGTATAAACTTTGCAATGCTTTGAGAGAGTAAGCTGACGTGGACAGGAATGGGAGTCAGATAATTATAGTGTTTATTCAGGAAATGGAAAAAGGTGGACAGCATTGCAGATGGATAGATTCCATCAAGAAAGCCATGAGTCTTTAAAAGCTGAGGGTGGCTGTTGATGATAGAGTGATTGGGAAGTCTCCCTATTCAGTCCTCACAAATTAAAATCATTGTGATGACAGCTAACACCAAACAGATTCCTAGATTTTTAGAAAGTTTTGGTGCTCCCAAATTCCAGTAGGCTGTGGAATTCAGAATATTGTATTTCTTCTATTGTAAGATGGCATCGAATGTAAGGCACACCCAAAAATCAGTACCACCCCCAACAAAAAATACGTAAAATATACCTGTGATTCTAAGATGCACCCCATTTTTAGAGATGTCTATATAGGAAAAAAGTGATTCTTGGAATTGAAGAAATCTGTGCTAATATTCTGAATGCCACAAACTAATATCCCAAACCATCAGGAATCAGTACTTAAGTTGTTCATTATCAAAGTTACTTGATCTATCTGTTTTGTCTGTTTTTCTCTCTCTTTTTCTTATAATTTCAGGAACTAGCAAATTCTAGGTTTCTTTCTATTGATAATCATCATGTTCCTTCATTTCCCTCCTTCCCTCCTCCTTCCCTTCCGCCAGCATTTTTAAAACAGCAGACTGGGATATTATAAAAGAACATAAAGGAGCCTTTAATCTCAAACAAAGTTTTTACAGTTTTTGAGACTATTATGTTGTGACATTTCTCTTTCCCCGCACCCTGCTAATCACTCCAGAGAGGTGGCTTACATACTACAGAGCTCTATATTGCATGCAACATATTTTCATACCAATCCCAAACAGTATAGAAGAAGTGAGTGACTATGATCCTTGGTTTTATTCTTATTTTGAGAATGCACAAACCTTTCAAACTGGGATGTTTCTTTTCTCCATTGTTTTCCTGCAAGAGGGAGACATTCTGACTGGAAGACCTAATAAGGACATTCTGCTTTGTGCTAGCTAAGAGCTGTGATTTCTTTTTTTAAGGCTGTTAATCTCCTCCTGCAGAATTTAGCTGCTTTGTAAGGTCTTCATCACTGTTGTCTGATCAAGTCTATCTGAAGACTAGATTAGATTGAGAATCATACATAGCTTGGAATTTCATTCGAGGGACTAGTTTCCTTGTAAGAAATTCACCCAAGTCATTACTCAAAATCTTCCATGACATTTTCCCCTCACCTTATTTTGCCTTATTTCCCCCCCCCCCCCCATAGTATCTTGCAACCTGGAACCTTTTCAGTATATTGGACTATACTCTCCATCATTCCTTTACAGCATTGCTACTGGGGCTTTTTTTATCATGTCAGAAGCAAATTGAGAATATACTTCTGGTGTGAGAGAACTGGCCATCTGCAAGGACATTGCCCAGGAGATGCCTGTGGGAGTCTTCTCTCATGTCCCTGCATAGGAAGCTGGGGCTGACCTATGGGAGCTCACCCTATCTTGAAGATTCAAACTGCTGACCTTCAAGTCTTCAGTCACCAGTTCAGCCGGCATAAGGGTTTAACCCATTGCACCACTGGGGCTAATGGAGGTTGCACTCTGACACATGGGCAGTGCTTGGGAAAATGACATTCTTTTAATGCAGCTCCCAGTACCCCTTTGCTAGGACCCATGCTTGTTGAGGGATTCTGGGAGCTGACCTCAAAAAAATTTGGGAAAATGTTACAAAAATATAAACACAAATAGTTGCAGAGAGAAAGAAGGAACTTTTTACCACTTGTGGTGGTCATGCAAGAAAGCAAATATATATTGGAAATAAATTCAGGAAAGAAAACAGAAGATATTAAAAGCAAAAATACCAATGAGACCAGAAATTTCTTACTAGGGATGAATGAACAAAAATTAGACAAAAACAAGGACAAACTACTATTCCTATTAACAACAGCGGCAAGAATCTGTTATGCAGAGTTATAGAAGAGGAAGGAAATCCCTGAAGTAGAGGAGTGGATGATAAAAATTCTAGAAATAAGAAATATAGATAGACTCACATATCTTATCTCCAAAAATAAGGGAAACCCAATGAAAGAGACAGATTGGAGCCAGGTGATGGAATATTTAAAAGAAGATAACAGGAAAATAATTATCTGAAAAATCAAATTTACACTCAAGCAGAGCCAGAGAGAAGAAGGGGAGAACTGAATAAGAAGAGGAAATAAAGAAGGAAAAGATGTTTGGATGCCACAGCTAGAGAAAAATGACTTTATATATATTCTTTTCACTCTTTTTCTTCTTGCTTTTTTCTGATCTCTGTTTTCTTAATCTTCGCTTCTCTCTTTCTCTCTTTTTTTATTTCATATGGAAAATACTTAATAAAGATGATTTTACATAATAATAATAATTTTTCCAAGCTTTCCACATTAGGGGCTTTTTCATAATATAGTGCCATGATTCCACATTCACTGCCATGGCAGAATCCTATGGACTCCTGGAACTCTCCACTAGAATGATCTACTGTCTCATCAAACTACCAGCTCCCAAATACCTTAAGATGCAACCATGACAATTAAATGGGATTATACAAATGTTCAGTATGAAAGGGTTTCTGAGGAATGTTAGATGTTGGAAACCTACTTTAGTAGCATGTTTGGTCAGTGGGGACAAAAAGGAACATAATCCATTTGCTAAAGGCAACTGTTCTTGTTGTGCTGATGTGACATGGAAATGCTTTCTGAAATAATTTTAACTTGTTTATAACCTCTTAAAAATTTAATATAGGGTTAAATTTATGTATTCATGCACCTCCAAGGTGTACTTGTGTATCTCATGCTGAGCAATTTCGGCTTCTCTTTGTACATGCTTTTCTAAGGACCTGAAGATGGAATCTTAAAAACCAGTTCTTATATTTCCCCAATGATGTGGGAACTACCAATCTGTGCAGCAGTAAATTTTGCAGTGCCAGCTCCCTTTTTGACAGTTCCTGTATCTGGCAACTATACTGATACATGCCAACTAATTTGTCCTAGCTGTTTTCATCTCCATGGGAAGTCTTTAATGGTCTACCCTTCTGAATCCACTCATTATAAAGTTAATTGCTCATGCAAGATCAGCCTATTCCAAAATACTTTGAACACAGAGGGATAACTTACAACAATAAACTATTGCTGAGAAAATCTGTTTCCCAGCTCTCTGGATCCTCTGAGAATTGCAGCTAAGCTCAGAAGGAACGGGAAAACCAAAGGGAACTGAAGAATGAATATTTCTTGCTAAATCAAAAAGTTAAGGTAGTGTGGTGCAGAGGTTTGAGTTTTAGGCTTGGCTCTGGGAAGCCAGGGTTCAGATCTTTGCTCAGCGATGAAAATTCATTGGTTGACTTCAAGTGAGTCACACTCTTCAGCCATAAAATAAGGCAGTGACAAATCCTCTCTGCACAAAAATTGCTGTAGAATTAATGCAGTTCATCACTGATTAAATAGCCATGGCTTAATACTATGAAATTGTGGGAGTTGTGGTTTGGTGAGGCATCTGCAGTCTTTGGCAAAGAAAGACCTGTGATTTCATAGATTTGAGCTATGGCAATTAAAGTGGTGTCAAACTGCACTAATTCTACAGTGTAGATGCATCCCCATAAGGTGGAAACAACAACAAAACTAAAGTCTCCTGTGATCTAAGTCCTGACTTCACTATACAGCTACGAGTCAGAGAAATGTTACTCCTTTCAGTAAGATAATAAAGAGCTCTGCAAACTTGGGAGGAAATCATGCTCTCATAGGGATGGGAATAATGCAATCCCCTCATGGTGTTACACCACAGTTTCCAATATTTATTACCCTAGTTAGGATTGATGGTAGTGACAGTCCAACAACATATTATCATTGCTTCAGGCCTTCAAGTCATTTTGAGTTAGAATGACTGTATGGCACACCTATCACCATTTCTTGGCAAGATTTGCTATAGGGGATTGCCTTTACCTTCATCTGTGGTTGAGAGGGTTGAGAGGGCATGAGTTGAGAACATTATAAATTGTAATTTTAGAGAATTTCATAATTTAATATAAAATATAATCAATTATCCAGGAAATTAGAAGACACTTACTTCTTGGGAGGAGAGCAATGTCCAATCTCGATAAAATAGTAAAGAGTAGAGACATCACACTAGCAACAAAGATTCGCATAGTCAAAGCCATGGTATTCTCTGTAGTAACCTACGGATGTGAGAGCTGGACCTTAGGGAAGGCTGAGTGAAGGAAGATAGATGCTTTTGAGCTGTGGTGTTGGAGGAAAGCTCTGAGAGTGCCTTGGACTGCGAGAAGATCCAACCAGTTCATCCTCCAGGAAATAAAGCCCGACTGCTCATTGGAGGGAAGGATACTAGAGACAAAGCTGAAGTACTTTGGCCACATCATGGGGAGACAGCAAAGCCTAGAGAAGACAATTATGCTGGGGAAAGTGGAAGGTAAAAGGAAGAGGGGTCGACCAAGGGCAAGATGGATGGACGGCATCCTTGAAGTGACTGGACTGACCTTGAAGGAGCTGGGGGTGGTGACGGCCAACAGGGAGCTCTGGCGTGGGCTGGTCCATGAGGTCACAAAGAGTCGGAGACGACTGAACGAATGAACAACAAAAATAATCAATTATATTCTGAGAGCCCATGATTTCTCAGCGGGTCCATGGCTGAGCAGGGATTTGAACCCCATTCTCCAGGACTGTAATCCAGTACTCAAACTGTTGCACTACACTAGTGCTCATACAACCCATTTGGGAGATAGAGATCAGATTCAAACCAGGAGTGGATGCATTATCTCGTTGATATGAGAGCCACCATTTTCTACTGGATGACAGTATTTGAAAATGTCATCTATTTGAAGTTTTCTCTGAACCAGGGGTCTTTTGAAATACGGCTTTGGTTGTCCCATCATCCTGTCTCAATTATATAATTTTACAATGCATCCAGATAACCTAGTCCTTTACTTGTAACTGCTGTTTCCATGGTACCCTCCCCTCAAAAATCTGTCAAGAAGAATGGATGGAGCAGCTGCATGGTGCATTTGACTGGCAGTACAGGAACGGCTCCTGCACAAGTTCAAAGCAGAGAAAGAACACATGGGCCAAAGGTGGGACAAGGTTGCGGAGCATTCATGCCAAGTCTTCTGATGTACTGCAGTCCTTCTAATTGCAAAACTGAGTGATGACTGCCAATAGGACAAGAGCCAAAAGAGGGCCACACAGAAACAAAAAAGAGGAATTGGCATGGAAATGTTTGAAAGAATCCTAAGGTTATAGACATACATTATTTTATAAAATGATACAAGAGGGTAACATCTTCACCCCAGCTGTGACTGGTGGATTCCATGTCAATGGAGAGGCGAATCATCTGAGTAATGTATTGCCAAAGGCTTTCATGGCTGGAATCACTGGGTTGTTGTGGGTTTTCCAGGTTGTATGGCCATGTTCCAGAAGCATTCTCTCCTAATGTTTCACCTGCATCTATGGCAGGCATCCTCAGAGATTGCGAGGTCTGTTGGAAACTAGGAAAGTAGGGTTTCAGAACCCCAAATATTCAGTAGAATATTGAGTGTCAGTGGGTGGGATCAGAAAACTGGAATGGAAAAATATAATGGGGCTGGCTGGCACCTTGAGTACAGCCATTTCTCCTAGGTAGCAAAAATTCATGGGGATAGTCTATAACTGATCCTGTATGTTCCCCTTAATTTTAAGATAAAGGTACTCCTAAATATTTCAGTGCTCTCCCAGAAATGCAGGAGCATCCTTCAGACTTCTTGTTTGTCTCATTTTTGCTTCAGAGCTTTGAGGTTCACATCACTGAGTTTGCTGAGGGCACTACAATACATTAGAACATGGACGTTTGCTCTTAAAAATAAATGCTTTGTTATTATAGTGTCTAAAAGTAATTCATTATTATTACTTATTACCATGATTAACAAGTCATTTGTTGCATTAGTCATGGTGCTTGTAACTTTTCATTGCTGAAAAAAAACCCCTTAGCATTGATAAGAGAATGACATAAACATGGGGGAAAACCTTTCGAAAGACCTCTTAAAATGACCAAGAATACCCTATAAAAGTGACTATTAAAAGCAAGCAGCAAAGTAAGCAGAAAGCAAGCATGAATCATTTCATTCCCACTTATGGTGCTTTTGGAATGTGGCTTTAATCACACCTGTATTACCTTAAATAGTTATACAGGAGCCACTGTGGTGCTTCAGCCTTGTGTTGGCTGAATTGCTGACCTGAAGGTCGACTGCTCGAATCCATGAGATGAGGTGAGCTCCCATCTGTCAGCCCCAGCTTCCCATGCAGGGACATGAGAGAAGACTTCCACAGGATGGTAACACATCCAGGCATCCCCTGGGCAACATCTCTGTAGACAGCCGATAGTCTCACACCAGAAGCGACTTGCAGTATGTTCTCTATTTACTTCTGAGATGATAAAAAAAAAAAACCTTTAAAAGGAATTCAGTGCAACTAATGACATTACTTGCAACATGACATTTCCAAGCTTGGAATATTTTTACTTCAGAACTAAAACAAATATATAGGAAACTGGTCCAAAAAGACAGGTCTTAAATCTTTATCTAATCTTTATCTTATATTTCTGTATATTCTCATTATGAACCCTGACTTTAGGGTGAATAAAGAATCTCTGTGCACTTTCCAAGTTATAGCTGTCTGATGCTGAAATTTCATGTTTTCACTGCTCAGACTTAATAACTGCTGCTACCCAGTGTTTTCCTTTCCTTCACCATCAATTTTTGATTTCTATAAAGAATCATAAAGTTGTAAGGTACTACAAGGGCCATCTAGTGTACTCTCTGCAGGTGGAGGAAATTGTTGTTCATACACTCTTGAGGGGTGACCACCTAACCTCTGTTCGAAAAATTCAGTGAAGGAGAGTCTGTTGTCTTTCAAAATTGTATTTGTTTCTTCTCACTGCAGAAACATGAGAAGATACAAGAGGAGCTATCGTTTTTCTGCTGCCCATACTAAATTTCTAAGTGAATATGGTGGCAACTTGCTTTTCTAGTAGAGCAGGAGGAGGCAGCTGTGGTCTTTCAGATGTTATTTGGCTGAACTGTATTAATTCTAAAAGCGGTGAAGCTGGTGAAGCTGGTGAAGCTGGCTAATTCTGGATTGATTTATGGGATCTGTGCTTCATTCCCATAGACAGTTTTGACATTCCTGTAGACTAGAAAAACCAACATAGTATGTGAAGTGTTGATCACTATTTTTGTGATTGTTGCAGCCTCTGGAGTTATAGAAGTTGCTGGTGCCTGCATCTGTCATTGTTTGGTTCACATCTTATATAAGTCCATGAGAACATCTATCAGGAATGGCAGAGAAAGAATGTGATGTGCCAGGGGGGAAAAGGTCAATGCAATTCAAAAGAATTTTAGTGCCCATCAACGGAACTATATTATCAAATAAAGGGAAGGAATAGTGCCATTTTTTTGCTCGGGTGAGACCTCATCTGGAGGGGTCAACCAAGATGGAAACCAAGCCTAGAAACCAAGACCTATGAGAAAGAGTTGAGAAAGCTGGATATGTTTAGCCTTGAAAGACTGGGAGGTGATAAAATACCATATGACTCCTGTATCCATAGGTAGTACATTCTCACAGATACACGAAACCACAGGTAATAGCAAGTCTTAATGAAGGAAAGGCTTCTAGCAGAAGCAGACCATCAAGTCATATGGAGTTGACCCAATGGTCAACTTGTGGCAAAAGCATATCATAAAATTCCTCAGAGCACTCAGAAAATACCTAGAATGGACATGTTTTGACAGACAGGGATAAATGAAACCACAGATACCAGTCCCACAGATATGGACATCATGCTGTACCTATTTTTAAATACCCAAAGAGATGTGGCATGGAAGGCAAAGCAAGCTTGCTTTCTGTTGATTTAGACAATCTGAACCAATGAATTCAATTTATAAGAAATGAGATCTGACTAAATATTAGAAAAAAAAAATCCTAACTGTAAGAACTGTTCAACAATGAAATAAACTACCATGGAAGATGATGGAGTCCTTTCTATGTGAGGTTTTAAAACAATAGCTAGATGGCCACCACTCGAGGGTGATTTTATAGTGAATCTTCACATCCCTTCCAGGAGAATCCACATGAACATTAGGAAGAACTTGCTAATTGTGAGAGCTGTTCAGCAATGGAACTCTCTGCCCCACAGTGTGGTGGAGGCTCCTTCTTTGGAGGCTTTTAAACAGATGGATGGCCATCTGTCGGGGGTGCTTTGAAGGCAATTTTCCTACTTCTTGGCAGGAGGTTGGACTAGATGGCCCATGAGATCTCTTCCAACTCAATTATTCTATGATTCTATGATACTGGATGAGGGCATATACGTAATGTATACAATTGGTCTGCCTATATAAATGAAATGTTGTAATTTTTCTTCCTTTCAGCTTCTTCTTGTTCACATTGCCCATAAGGACCTACACATCATATGGGTAGTGAATTAAGAGTGGGGTGGAGGAAGTAATGAAAGAAAACAGCTAACATTAGACTAACATTTCAGCTCTGACGTACAATAAACTCAAACTGTTTTTGTTGGATCCCAATGCTGGTCTCTCATCTTTTTAGATACACAAATACTCACATTGTTAAGCTAATAAAAAATTAACAGTACAGAAAGAGAAGAGAAATAGAACACAGCTGTCTTCTTGTAGGGAACTCTAGGTCAACAACCATGGATTTAGAGTGTCACACGCTCTGCTGTGAGACTGAGTGGAGAAAGAGGAAGGGAAACAGAGAGGAAGGACTGCGGGGGTTTAGAGATCATCATTTTCAAGCATCACAACAAAGGGATAATGGAGGCAGATGGCTTCTGGGGGAAAACAGAGGCAACACAAAAAGCCTAGAAATTAGCTGGAAGGCATGAAAAATGTATTAACCAGAGTCACTAATGAGGTCTCTCTCTGCAGTGCATGTGATCTTGTCTCTGGCAGGTAGCTCTATTTTGGTCTCCATTATGATGTGCCTTGTTATAGTCCAGGCACTTCCAGCTGCTGATAGATCAACTGGGACAATGTAAACATATTTGTGTGTTGAGGCTCCATCTGGCTCGTAAAATGGACTCGGCAATGAAGTGCGGGACTCAAGTAATTTTCAATATAATATCTTGTGATCTCATTAGAAATCACTCTGCCATCCTCAGTGAGCCTTCTAAGTAGTAGGAGGGGAGAATAAATGTTTTAAAATGAAGCCGAAGAGGCGTCTTTGCAATCCAGAGGAAAAGGGATGAGAATGCTTCAAAGTTATCTCTTTGATCCTTGGTAAAATTAATGTCTCACTGGTTCAGTTTTCAATAATCCCATGTACACCATAAATGTTTGACTGCAGCCCCCATTATCTGTAGCCAAGGAAACATTTTATGTGTGTTTGTTTTCTGAGCATGGTTGTTTCCTCCACTAGCTTGTGTGCAGTACAATTATAACAACTTTCTGTCCTCAGAGTGTGCCAACTAGCTTCACATCACACTTTAAGGCTAACCGGTTAGTTTTGTAGCCATTATAATGACTGTGATTTTTTTTTTTTGGTCGTGTCAGGAGCAACTGCTCCTGTTGTGAGAGAATTGGCCGTCTGCAAGGACGTTGTCCAGGGGACGCCCGGATGATTTCTGATGTTTGGTCATCCTTATGGGAGGCTTCTCTCTTGTCCCCGCATGAGGAGCTGGAGCCGATAGAGGGAGCTCATCCGCCTCTCCCGGGATTCGAACCTGCGACCTGTCGGTCTTCAGTCCTGCCAGCACAGGGCTTTAACCCGCTGCGCCACCGGGGGCTCCTGTGACTGTGATGTTGATGCTTGAGATGGGAAGAGAAGGGGAATTCAATTGCAAACTCTGGTATAGTTTTGTCATTGGACTTGGGCCGAAGAAACTAGGCTTAAAGCATCTGGTAGTAGTGAGATAAGGTAAGGAAGAAAGTGGGATTAGCTCCTCTGCTTTATATTCTCATTTTGATATAAAAACACCTCTTCTCTATGCTTGATTGACAAATGTATTTTTTTAAAAATCACATCCAGTTTGACCCTCAGAAATAATCCTCGCTGGATGCAGCAGGAATGAATACTCAGATAAATGGTTCAGGATTTTACAGTCATATTCATTAATTCATGTAACAATACCACAAGGGACATAATTCCGATTGGTATTTTACAAATGAAGCATTGGTCTCAAACCAGCTGGGTTTAAGCACTGCATAAAAATCTTTATAACCAACGTTGGGATGACTCAGACGATCTCCCCTTCATGGTGAAAAATGTGTTTTGTACTTAGATCTTCTCAAAGCCAGTCCAAGAGGTTTTACTACCTGCTGTGCAAATGGTGCTCCCTCTTGCCCAAGACAAAGAATATAGCATCCCAAGACAGCCAAATCATTTTGTTTTGTGAAGCAGAAAATTCTCATGAGTACATTTCTTTATGTCTACCAGAAAATATTACAATGTTCAGAAGAATGACATGACTAGCATTTATTCCTCTTTTGTTAAAAAAAAAACTGCTCCCTGTGGCAAAAGATGCTTCAATTTCTCTCAGGGTAAAGAAACTGTCCCCCTCATGGCACAGTGGGTTAAACTGCTAAGCTGCTGAACTTGCTGACTGAAAGGTTGAAGGTTCGAATCCAGGGAGCAGGGTGAGCTCCTGCTGTTAGGTCCAGCTTCTGCCAACCTAGCATGCAAATGTGAGTAGATCAATAGATACTGCTTCTGTGGAAAGGTAACGGTGTTCCATGCAGTCATATTAGCCACATGACCTTAGAGGTGACTATGGACAACACCGGCTCTTCGGCTTAGAAATTGAGATGAGCACCATGCCCCAGAGTTGAGCATGGCTAAATGTCAGGGGGAAATCTTTGTCTTTGCCTTCAAATAAACTTTACTGCAGGAATTCCAGATAGAGATAGACAGAAATTTAGAAGCTATTACTGAGATACTGTCATACTAGGAATGCAATGGAATGTGAGAGATAGTAGTAATTCACAAGCAGAGTAGTTAGTATTCAAAAGCTGAAGATACGAAACAACAGGTCCCACATCGGCACTCTACACACAGGGGTTCTAGGAGAGAATGAAACAGGCTTTTCTTTATAACATCATTTGAAAAGGTTTAATTACAAATATTAAAGGTTGCATAACATTTCATGGTGAGAGGCTATGTAACAGGTGCTTTATAAACATGGAGAACTAAAGATTATAAAATGTATGAAGAAACACTATGGACTAAAATGCAACAGGCAGGAAGATGGTAAGGCTAAAACCAGCAAGCAGTAAATTATATGAATACATACCCTGTCTGCACTCTTACAGAAATATATATCAGCAGCTACTGAGTATTGGCATGCTAAAGATTGCTATCATTGAAAAGAGGAAGGAGAACTATGACAGAAGGGAAAATAAGTTATACCTGACAATAGGAGTAAGTGTAGTTCTCCAGTTATTTCTGTGGTAAAATTCCTAGCTTGCCTCACTCTTGACTATGTTGGCTGGGGCTGACAGAGGTTGTAGACCAGGGGTCCACAAACTTTGCAAACAGAGGGCCAGGTCACAGTCCATCAAACTGTTGGAGGGCCGGATTATAATTTTGAAAAAAACATGAATGAATTCCTATGAACACTGCACATATCTCATTTGTCGTGCAAAAAACACTTAAAAACAATACAATACTTAAAATGAAGAACAATTTCAATAAATATAAAATTATTAGTATTTCAATGGGAATTGTGGGCCTACTTTTGGCTGATGAGATAGGATTGTTGTTGTTGTGTGCTTTCAAGTAGTTTTAGACTTAGGTTGACCCTGAGCGAGGGCCGGGTAAATGACCTTGGAGGGCCGCATCCGGCCCCCGGGCCATAGTTTGAGGACCCCCTGTTGTAGACTGTCTTGGGGTAGGTGCGCCTTGTTCACACATTTTATAGAGAGAGGGAAGAAGGCATATGAGATGAGAAGTGAACACCTATTTGTGGCTATTTTTCCAAATTATGCTGACCCTACAATGAACCTATCAAGGGTTTTTTAAGACTAAAATTGCAGGACTTGCTCAAGGTCACCCAGTGGGTTTTCATGGCCAAGCAGGGATTTGAACCCTGATATCCAGAGTCATGGTCAACACTCAAACCACTATGGCATCCTGGTTCTTTAGCCCACTATTAACCCCCACCGCAAACTGCTGGTTGTTAACTAGCCTTCACATCATTGTACGTTTCTCCACTTCCAACCGGCCTGTTTAGACTCGGAGCTCATCCTTTGCACCATGCAGATATTCCAAATGGAAGAAAAAACACAGCTTGAATTAAAAACTCCAACTGTTTAATTTCTTTAGGTCTCTGAAGTAGTGGTGAGACATTTTCTTGCCCATAGGCATGTGGAGGAATCTTAAGTTGAGCCTCCCATTTTCCCCTCAGGAATATTGTGGCAGAAGCTACAGGCTAAGGTGTTGCTCAGCGTTTGTCCACTTTGCACCCTAATTTTCTTCAACAGGGATATTTGGAAAATGAAGTGGAGCAGTATGAGCAGTGTTCTTGGATTCATTCTTTGTTTGATTGATTTATATCCCTCCTTTCTCCCACAGCTGAAAAACAAGACAGCTTCCAAAAATGTTTTTTTAAAATTCAAGTAAAAAAACCTACAAATCTTGCCCATTAAAATAGTATTTTAATTGTACTATTAAAACACTGAATAAAACAATTTAAAAGCATAGCCCTTAAATAAGTTCTGCACATTTATTTGAAATAATTTGCCCATAATAGGTAATCATTTGATGAATGCTTACAGCATGAAGAGGTCTTTGCCTGCTAGCAGAAAGTCACAGAGAGGGAGCTGCTTTCTCTGGAGGTTTTTAATCAACGGTTGGATGGCCATTATAAGGAGTGCTTTGATTGTATGTTCCTGCATGTTCCTGCATAGCCCTGGTCTCTTTCAGCTTATGATCCTATGAACGTCTTTTGAAAGGGAGTCCCATAATGTCACCTGACACAGTACTGAAAGCACTATTCCATGGTGGCTATAAAATTAATACTCCAATTAAGGCGTTAGAATTGGAGAAATATGGAACTGATGGAAAAACCGTAACAGAGTTCTTATCAGGCATGCATGGAACTGTACTCTTTGAGTTAGAGATACATGGCAGAGTGTAGGTAGATCAGATCTGTGTTGTATCTCTATGAGCAGACAGACTATTACAAAAATCTTTTTTTATCCATGCTGATGCTATACAATTGATTTATTTCATAACAAAAGCATTGCATAAATTAGTATAAAACTGATAAAAATAGAAGGAGTGCAGGCAGCTAAATATCTTTTGACCACAAACAGGCAACAGCAATGGCATTGTCTTTAGCCTCCAACAATTCTTCTTCTGTACACGAGGCAGGGCATAGTGGACAAGCATACAGATGCGGAGTTGACTGTTCTGCTCCACAATCACACAAGGTATGGGATTCTTTTAGGTAGTGCCATTTTGCCAGGTTGTCTTTTGATCTGCCCACTCCACTTCTGAGTCTGTTCAGGGACTTCCAAGTTGTCCATTCTTGGTTTGCCCCTGGAGGAAGACCCTCGTGGGGGGGGGGGGCATCCAGTTGGGATTTCCTGGTTTAGCTGCCCAGAGGGATACCCTCGCTGTTACTGGGGGGACGCCAAGAGGAGTGGTAGTTCTCATAAAGCTTTTCCTTTAGGGGACACGGAAAGAGTCTCCTCGAAGACTTAGTAAGCACAGTCGGGCATCCCCTGGGCAATGTTTCTTGTAAATGGCTAATCATTCCAGACCCAAAAGCATTGCTTTTAAATATTTGCTATACAATGCAATACTGTAATTTATTTCTTTGTTGCTTATTATGCCAAAGGCCTCCAAAGTATTTCGTTAACAGTACATTCAAGCCAAGGGCATGAACAAAGATTGCTTTCTGATTGGAAAAAAGAGGCATAGCAAAATTAGCACTGCACATCTTTAAAATCGAGCAATTTCTGCATGTACTCATCAAGCCTGGAGCAGAATGAGACAATGAAATGGCCTTTGATCCTTGCTTAAGCATGCCTATGGGCTTGCTGACAAGGACATTGTTTGCTATAGCCTCCCCTACTTATCTTCTCTCTTTCGTATCATGATGAATTAGTAACTGACATAAGCGGTGGGCAGGTCAAAGCAAGCTACATATCTGCCAGTCACAAAACAATAAAACCCTTTGCTCAGTATCTCTCAACAGAGTTCAGGCCTGGCATCCAGGTGAAAGAAGCTTCACTTTAGCCAGTTGTGTCATCTTTGTCTTCCTTCATCAGTTACCACCAGATTACAGTTTGCAGATCTGTGCAATTTGAGTAACTAATTAACCTTTATAATGCCATTTCCCTTGATCTATCTATCTATCTATCTATCTATCTATCTATCTATCTATCTATCTATCTATCTATCTATCAATATACAGAGAGAGAACCCATCCAGACAGTGCCTTTATCCCAGGAGCTTCCACAGCAAACAGGAGGGTGGCCAGACACTGTTCCCTGCAAACATGGAAGCAATAGCTACAAAAGGCAAAAAACATGAGATTTCCAGGTGTGGGAATATCACAGCTTTGAGTCGAATATCTGCATCTTCGAATGTCTGTATGTCCCTGCAATTGGAAATCACGGATTTTTTTTTATCTAGGTTTGTTCCTGGGTTTTAGATGTTCATTCTTGATTGGTTGGTTCCTAAAAAGAAGGTGACACCTAATTAGAAGGCAAAAATGTTGTGTGCCAGAAACTTCATGAAACCTGTGGAGGGCATAGTTTCTCTGACCAAGACAAAGAATGGAACTTTTGCAATGATATGCGGACCTCCATGTATCCACATTTCCGTGTCTTGGTTTTTTTAAAAAAAACCTGCTGAGGTCTCTGGCAGAAGTTCCATGGGTGCCCATCTTGGGAGCATCTAAATATCACAACAAAGCATCAAGTCTGGACAATGGACGCAGAAATCCCGGGACCAACAGGTCTGCATGTGGACCTCTTCTGAAGTCCTGGGATTTTTTGCCTCTGTTTAAAACCCGTGATTTAGTGCTGTTTGGAAGCACTCAGAGAGAGAGAGTTTAGGATTAAGAAAAAGAAATATTTTGTTATACTGAGATGCAGAGTACTACATAAAATAAATATTAAACTCTAAACCTATAAGAAATAGAACTATGAAAACTCTTTTTTCCGGACTTCGACTCTCAGAACCAATTGTTCAGTGCTTTCTGCCTTTGGAGGTCTTTAAACAGAGGTTCTATGAAACATCCCTCAAGTCAGTATTCACCTGTAATCTAAAAAAATAACTTTTCTTAACCTTGAGAAGAAGTAATTTGAGGGAATAAAAGGAAAGTTGAAAGTATTCTTATTTTTATTGCAACTCACAGTACAAAATTACTTAATTTTGAGTGAAAAATCTTACAGTAAATGACAAAGTTAAAGCATTACTCCACTCATATTGAGTCTGTTCACAGGAGATGATTCAATACATGTGCAACAATGCCTTGCCGTTATTATTTACCATTGTACTACATTCTCTCCTATAAGAGGATTTATCGCTGAACGTTTCTTGGAAAAAGAACCTGGCGGTTATATTAGCTGACAGCTAGCACAGTGTGGGAAATGAGATGCCATTGAAAGGATGAAGTCCCTCTTGCTTGTAATTGCATCAGAACCCAGACCTTTGGTGTGTTTCTGGTTTGTCTCCCTAACTAGGCCTGTAGGAATTGACATAAGGGATGTTATCCTTTTCGCAGCCTTCTTTCATAACATTTTCTACCACCCCCAACCCCCGCCCCCGGCCTCCTTCCAAGTTGCCTCAAATTTCAGGGCAATTTAAAGGGAACATCAAGATGCTTGCAATCTCAGTTCTTTCTTCTTTTCTGCTTCCAAGAAAAACTTGAAAGTCAAGTGTACTTGGCAATCAAGTGCACAATTTTCCACCAAAGTACCATTGTACCATGATGTAAGAACAACTGGTCTGCAGTTTCCAAATGGATTCAAACATGGAAGGAAAGAGAGGCAGGAGGAAAACAGAGAAGGCAAGATAATTGCACAGTTGACCTGTCCTTGGAATTCAGAACAGACACTTCAGTCATGCTTGGATTTCACTGGGTCTAACCTCTGATGACTCCTTTTGACTGTGGAAGATATGGTCTCTCAGATGTCCTTCCAAAGAAACAATTTGGCATCACTGAATGCCTACATGCTTCCAGAAAGCTTATATAATCTAAAAGATACTACTATTCTCCACCATCATCAGCTTTTGAGAAGAAGCTTTTTTTCCCCTGAGAGCAACTCACATTCAGCACTGTAATTTGGTTGGCTACTGATCCAGCAGTTTAAAGCTTTTGTTTAAGGTCCAGTTTGCAAGGTTAGATGTGTGCAGGTCATGCAGCTTTGAATGCATAGGTGAAACCGATGCTCATTAAAGTGAAATCGCAAACAGCTCACACAGGAGAACTTTGAACAAGTTCAGCACCACAGCCTTTCAAGGGCTCTTCCATACAGCTATATAACCCAGAATATCAAGGCAAAAAAATTCCACAATATCTGCTTTGAACTGGGTTATCTGAGTCCACACTGCCATATATTGCAGTTCAAAGCAGAAAATGTGGGATTTTATTCAGCTGTGTGGAAGGGGCCTAAGTTGCTGGATTTCTTGAAGTTCCATTCCTGAGAAATGTTTATGTTGCCTTGAGCTTTCATCTGAAGTCATACACCTTGCTTTCCAAGTTTTCAGTTCTAACCACTTCTATCTCACATACTCTTTGTGTGTTTCAGATTCTTTGATTGATGTGGTAAGTTTATTTTCTTACTAAACTTGTGCAAGCAAATCCACAAGATTCCCGAGGTTTTCCATCACAGGAAAATTGTGGCAGAGGCAAAGATATTTTGATCACATTGCTCCTAATTAAAGTATATTTAAATTACCTTTCTGGACCGAGGTCACTTCAGGCAGCAAAACAAAAGTATATTGAAAAAACACTCAAACCCTACAATATATAGTAATAAAACTTTCAAAAAGGAAAGACTGCTAAATTAAAATGTAATAAGGTCAACATGAAAACAATTTTACTGGGAACCTCGACAACAAAGCAATGCAGTTGTGAAATGCCTAATAAAATACATCAATTAAAAGCCATTCAAAACAGGCAGGACCTTCAAAGACTTTGGGGGAAAATGTCCCTGAATTCCCACATTGTTCTGAGAGACTTCACCAGTTTTTATAGAGACCATTTTGATGCTCTTTTATATATTCTACTGGAGTTGGTGCTCTGGCAATACTCAAGATACTTTCATGTTCACATGATTTTTTGATAATATCTAAGAAGAAATTAGCAATGCCGTCCTAGGGTCTATGGGAAAGCATTCTAGAAAAAGAGGAAAGATCCCTATCCAGGTCAAACCCCAGATACATCTTCCTTGTCTAAATATCCTACAAGCACCAAATCTCATATAATCTTGAAGCTTAAGCAGAATCAATCCTGGTTAGTATTTTATTTATTATTTATTTACCGTATTTATATACCACTTTTCTCACCCTGTACTAATGGCAAAATTCAATGCCTGACATACATGTAAGAATTCATAGTATCTAAACAATAACATATAATTATGAGTTAAATCAATTAAGACAATTAAACATAAGACATAAGCAACATATAAACATTAAAACATAGCATTAAAACATCATAGTATAAACATTAAAATCACATGATCCAAAATCGTAAACCATAGCCATTCCAAATTGTCAATTGCACATATTCCCTAATAATTTCATACACTGCATTACTTTACTTGCATGGGAGACCTACTAGGTGCTGCAATCTATATTTCAGAGGAAGGAAATGGAAAAACACCTATGAGTATTCCTTGTCTAAGAAATACTGGAACCAGCTATGAAATTTGTGGGGCCACTAAAAGTCAGCTTGATGACATATGCATAAACATATACCTAAAAGCTGGGGTGGGGAGGCAGAGGAATGGGGTATAGCAGATTAGAAAGGTTTACATGATCTAAAGAACTCCAGGATCTTGACCATACAGCCAACATGGGCTGGAGCCCAGTAAAAAAAAAACTTCATTGCTGTCAAGAGTAGGGAAATACTGTAGTTCTAATGGCAGAGAACCAAGCAAACCATACACCCCCAAGGGAGAAAGAGTATACTCCTGCTAGTAATAGCTTTGCAGGGCTTTTGATATTTTGGACAATCTGGCTTTGGAGCACTCTCACTCACACTCTGCTCCTGACTCTCCTGAAATCCTTATATAATAAAGAGATTGTGCGTATGGCCTGCAGTTTGATAGGTCAGGTCTTGCTCCTCTTCTAGTGGTCATCTGGAATACTAGAAATTGTCAATGGAGCAAACATCCTTTAACTCACCACTGTCTAGATGGCCACAAGAACAGAATAGTTACAAGTATTTATGGGCATGGCCATGTCATGAGATGTTAGACTACATTTAAGGGGCTTGCAGACAACACATTCACTTGTGGGTGGTTCTACATACTTGAGTGAGCATCACACCTAAAAATGGCCTGTCACTCTTTGCTTTGACTACATTAAGTACTCTTATTTCTGCCCTTCTCCGTGTAGCCCTTGATCCTACTCTAGCCTGCGTTCTTGTCTAGGGATGTGTAAATAAAATTCCTTCCATTTGTTTTTTGATAGGAACTTTTCAAAATGCATAGAGATCTTTATAAGCATGATGGTAAAAATGTAAGATCAACCAAATATTAAATGTGGGAAAAAGTGAAACTGACAGAATTGTCCACCTAGCCCATGATATTTGAATCCTTAGCTTCTAAAGGAAAAATCTGAATCCCTCTGCATTCAATCATGTTAGTGTTGAAAATGAGGAGCACTTATTCTGGCATTTCTGTTTACTGACAGGATCTTTATCTTTAAAAACTTTATGGTAGGCAAGTACAACATCATCTGGAAGCCACTGTTTGGGCCCATGCAGATGGATGAATTTCTGTAAGCAGCCAGGCGTCTTGCAGCTCTTTTGAGCATGCTGGGCTGGTAGGGCCCCCTGGTGGCACAGTGGGTTAAACTGCTGAGCTGCTGAACATGCTGACCAAAAGGTTGTTGGTTCAAATCTGGGGAGTGGAGTGAGCTCCCGCTGTTAGGTCCAGCTTCTGCCAACCTAGCAGTTTGATAACATGTAAATATGAGTAGATAAATAGGTACTGCTTCTGTGGGAAGGTAATGGTGCTCCATGCAGTCATGCTGGCCACATGATGTAGGAGGTGACTATGGACAATGCTGGCTCTTCAACTTAGAAATGGAGATGAGCACCACTCCCCCAGAGTTGGAGACGATTAGACTTAATGTCAGGGAAAACCTTTACCTTTACTTTATATGGATGAAAGAATGTACTCTTTTTCGAATATAACTTCTTTTATCCAGTTGTACACAGAAGGAAACCATTTAAACAATTTGAAAATGTGACAGGCCCATTTGGACAGAATCACCTATTCCTATTTTCCCTCTTTAGCCAAACTGAGCATCACAACAGAAGGTGGAAATATTACCTTTGGGGGCTATAACTCCCAGAATCTCCCAGCGGTCATCAAAAATTCTGGAAGTTGCAGGCCCAAAGTCCTTTTTCTCCCAAGTTATCTCATATTTACTTACTTTCCTCCTACTTCACGAATAATGACAAAGTAAGTTTATGGGAAGGTAGGATATCAACACAGAACGGATATGGTAAAGAACTCACATTATCTAATGGAGGAAAATGGGCCCATTATATAGTCATTGTCCTTGTAGCCATGTTCTTCTTTCTTGAACACATCAGAAATGTAGGAAAATGGCAGAAACACTGAGAAACTGGAGTTGTCATAGCAACTGTAAGCTCTGTGGGCCCAGTTTTAAGTATCTACAATTAACCAGGGAAAGTGCTATAGAATACTTTCCTGGTCACAAAAGAGCTGTTTGAAGATGAGACAACTAGGAAGCATATAGGATCCGGGGAAGCATGCATAACTACTAGTATTCATCTCACCCTGTTCTGATGTCCTTTTTGCCATAGGAAGTTAAATAAAATCTCAGTAACATAGAGCATTCACATGTGGTCAGCTGATGAACAAAGCCAGGTTTGCTGGTCACTGGGGTTTGATCCCAACAACTGTGCTTCTTTTACAAAGCAGAAAGCTTCATCTGATAGGAAGAATAAACATGAGCGAGGCACAGTTTGGGAAAACATATGTGAATTGACAATTAGGTGATTCATGGAAGAGTTTAAGTAGAATATGGAGAAAGGGATTAAAATGGCCTGTACCACTCCCACCAATGTCCCAAAGCCTTTAACATCAGAAACAGAAGGAAGGTGCTTGGGGCATTAGATGACAAAGAACTAAATTGATTGCTCATGTTATCTCCTGCCCTCGCTTTTTGACTTTGGTTTTCATAAAGTGGTTAGATGTTAATAACAGTTGCAGCAAAGACAAACATAACAACTCATTCAATGTCTTTGTAAGGTAAAGGGAAAGGTTTTCTCCTGACATTAAGTCTAGCCATGTCCGACTCTGGGGGATGGTGCTCATCTCCATTTCTAAGCCAAAGAGCTGGCACTGTCCGCAGACACCTCCAAGGTCATGACTGCATGGAGCGCCATTACCTTCCCACTGGACTGATATCTATTGATCTACTCGCATTTGCATGTTTTTGAACTGCTAGCTTGGCAGAAGGTGGGCTAACAGTGGGAGCTCACACTCCTCCCTGGATTTGAACCAGCAACCTTTCGGTCAACAAGTTCAGCAGCTCAGTGGTTTAACCCACTGTGCCAATTTCTTTGTAGACTCCCTATTATGCTTTAGGAATCATTTCAGTTCTTAGGCACTTAATCCAAACACTTCTAGTCTTTCCAGGGGCATCTCATGACTCATTGTGGGAGGGAAAACATGGTATTTGCATTTATAGACCATGTGGGGCCCTTTCACATGACACAGTTCATAGAATCATAGAGTTGGAAGAGACCTCGTGGGCCATCTATTCCAATCTCCTGCCAAGAAGCAGGGAAAATCACATTCAAAGCAGTTGTAGTGCTGTGGTCTCATCTTAATTGCTACTGCAATATCCTATGGAATCATGGGATTTGTAATTTGGGAAGCTTTTTAGGATTCATAGCCAGATATCACTATTGCTCCCTGAAATGACAAACCCCGGGATTTTATGGTTCCCAGAAACAGAAGTGCCATTATGTCATTTCTAGTTTTGAAGTCATTGGCTGGGGTGGAGTGGTGTGGCAAAATATGGATAAAATATATTTTAAAAATATTATCTATTACAAATTTTAAGAGTGCAATAAAAGAAATAAAGAACAGTTTATATTTTTTCTTGTTTCTACTCTTTGGTGGCTGATGCTTTCCATTTCAGGCTGCTCTGAGAAATGAGCTTTATAAGAATGACTCTAGGGGTGCATCCACACTGTAGAATTAATCCAGTTTCACATTGCTTTAGCTGCCATGAGGGACCAGCCCACCTTAGAGGAGAAGACTGGTGGCCTTATAAAGCTACAGCTCCAATGATTACACAGCAATGCTCCATGGTAGTTTAAAAAAGTGGCAAACTGCATTAATTCTACAGTATAGATGCACTCTTACTTCATCACACTAGAGAAAAAAATCCACTTTAAATCCCATTTCTGCTTCCTGCAGAATTCAGGGGTTTGTAGTTTTGTGAAGCTGATAAAGGCTCTTCCCTAAACTACAAACACCAGAATTCTGCAGGAGGCAGAAACCGTATTTTGAGTGGATTTTTTTCTCTAGTGTGATGCACAGGTGTCATTTTATGATAGCTATCCAAAGTGCTGAATCCTGCCACTTAACAGGTTCCTCATCTTGGATAACTTCTTTAAACATCAAACTGAAACCCATTGCAGATTGACTCACCCCTTACATGGAAGTCATCATTGGCTACAGCTCTTACTACCATCACATTTCATTCCATTATGCAATATCCCGAAATGTAATTCTAGATACCGTTTTCCTTGTGAACAACAGTGTGTTATAATTGTCATTGTCAATTAACATTAGGTCTGGAGTAACAAGCTGTGTTTTTCCTGGGGAGAGCTGTCTGGCCATTGAGCTGAATGTGTGTGTGTGTTTTTTTTGTTTTGTTTTTTTTAAATATGTAGCACATCCATAATTGGCTGGCAAAGAGTTACTGTCTTATTTATCCTTTTACAAACACAATTGCAAATTGTAGATAATTTCCATGGCTTCCCACCAGGTTTGCCATGAAATTAAATAACATACTGGTAAAGAGATGTGAACATCTAATGGCAATATATTTCAGTTTTAAGATATTTGAAATTATACAGATATTGGAAGCAATTATATTGAAAAACAAGAACAATTCTGTCTGTTTTTTCCTGCAGTGAATGATTTTCTATCTTTTGTTATATATTTTTTTTGGGGGGGGGGGGACAGAAAAATACAGCACTAGGAAAGATGAAAGGCTCATGTATTCTTAAAGGTACTTAGAGTATGAGCTGCAGTTTTAAATAAATTGTGTGCCAGTTAATGCAACTATAGATTATTATTCTGGACAAATCTACTGCTATTTTATCACTTTACTAAATTCCATTATATATCTCATGCACTTCATGTGTTTGAAAGGAGAGCTATGGATTAACTATTTTGGGAAGTCTGCTTTATTTTATTCTTTTATTTGTATGCAGGAACTTTAGAGCCAAGTTCCAAGCTAAGGATAGAAGGACCATCCATTTCTCATCCACAATGTGTTTATTCATAACTCCATTTTGTCCTAATCCCACAATAGTTTGTTATTAAAAATATGAAAATTAACATACGTAATGCTGCAAACATTTCCTCATAAAATACACATCCGGCACATGGTTAAAACATTGTCATGTCACTTTGGTCCAGACACAGTTGTGTTATTTTGGAGGAAACAGACTCAATGAAGATGAAGACAGGAAACAAATACAATAACATGATACTTTAATTAATATTTGAAAATACTGGGATCCGTTCATGACAAACCTTTTCTTTAAGGATATAGAAGGTGGTGGGCCCCACAACAAAATGCTTCAGTGTATATACAATCTCCAAAGAGATTCAAAAACAAACAAACAAAAGCTTAGCATCAAAGACACACGCAATAAGGATAGTTCTCTAATCTGAGTCTTACTTAATGTGCAATTATTGTTTTGTTTTTTTGAACATACATAGGTGCAACCAGTCTATCTAAAAGTCACTGGAATGCAAGCCTTCTGCACTCAACTAAATGTTTGATTTAGCCAGGAAAAACATTTAAGAAGGCAATCAAGTGCAATATGGTCCCTAAGGCCCCCTCTACACTGCCATATAAAATCCATATTATCTGGTTTGAACTGGATTTTCCGGCAGTGTAGACTCATATAATCCAGTTCAAAACAGATGTGTATTATCTGCTTTGATAATCTGGATTATATGACAGTGTAGAAGGGGCCTATCTCTACAGGAGTTATGCTCCTGAACATACAATGGAAACAGGAAAATGTAGATAATAATGAACACTATTGAAATGAAGGACTTCCACTAGAAATCATCTCAAAAATCCTAGATAACCTCTAGGAATATTGTAGGTCTTCCTAGGTGACTCTGAGTAACCTCTGGTGGAAGCATACCATAGAATCATCTGGAGGACCTAGAAAATTTATAGAGCAGATATGTCAGGCATGGGCAAACTTCAGTCCTCCAGGTGTTTTGGACTTCAATTCTCAACAGCTGGTAAGATGGCTAGGATTTCTGGGAGTTGAAGCCCAAAACACCTGAAGGGCCAAAGTTTACCGATGCCTAGGATATCTTGGGTTTAGTGTAGGTAGCTGAAACTGTAGGTACTGGTCCCGTGGGTAAGGGGTCATACTGTACATTGGTTTTGCTGCCCTAAGAATGTTACAGATAACGTTGGCTGAAAATCCAAACCTTTCTCAGGTCTACCTTTAAATCATAATAGCACCAGGGCACACTGCAGGAATTCTGCAAGCTACTCTGCTTAGCACAGCCCTTCAACCCACAGTAGGGATGAAACAGCAAACTATATTCCAGGGAGGTTGTCTAGTACCATTTTTGTATTCTAAACAACAATGCGGGGATGAAAGAAACAGATAATATTGTACAACATGTTCTCAACTTCAGCACAACCTCCAACCTCAATTGAGATCTAAGACTCCTTTTGGGTCCTTCCACACAGCCATATAACTCAAAATGTCAAGGCAGAAAATCCCACAATATCTGCTTTGAACTCGGTTATCTGAGTCCACACTGCCATATATTCCAGTTCAAATGAGAAAATGTGGGATTTTATTCAATTCTGTGAAAGAGACCCTAGATTCTTGGGAAAAGGTCAGAAGTGACATATAGGAATAGTTTTATATTGTAGGACTTTCATGAAATACTTTCTCTCAGAGACTGCTCCTTCCAGTGGTAGCCTACCTTTGAACTACTTTCATCTTGAGCTCTGCAGGATTAAAAAAAGAAATTAAATAAAAACTGAGAAGGAACAAGAACACTTTCTGTTTGCTGTTGTTTTGAGATGTGGAAGGGCAGAGATGGTATATGGAATAAATGGCATTTCATTGTCAAGACTTGGGAGCTGAATTTTGCCAACAACCATTTTTGTTGTTATTGTTGTGTGCCTTCAAGTTGTTTCTGACTTACAGCAACCCTAAGGTAAACCTATTACAGGGGTTTCTTAGAAACATTTGTTCATGGGGAGGGGTTGCTTTTTTGGGGTGGGGGGGAAAGAAGATTCATTCAGAGGACATTTGTCCTTGCTTTCTTTAAGGCTGATAGAATGTGACTTGACTTAGGTTTCCATGGCTGAATGGGAATTCAAGCTCCGGAGTCCCAGTCCAACACTCAAACCACTACATCTCACTGGTTCCCCTGGTACTAACATCTAAAATAATGTCAACTTCATTTTTATAGTTAATAGTGAGATGACTATATAATTATAGAGTAGCATTCAGTAGATTCAAACATGGCTTGCCCCAGGGCATAAATCTATATACTCAATTATCTAGTACAGACCTAAAAATACTTTGTGAAAGTATCTGATAACAGATATCAAAAAAATGGAGGAAGAAAGGAAGTGAGAAATAAGAAACCATTACAAGTATGACTCAAAGAAGATGCAATGGAAAGGGATGACATGCCTGTTGAAATGGTTTCATGGTCTAACCTTATGATCTGCAGATTGAGCAGATGAAGGATACATCCAAATGGCAGCTTTTTAATCTGCAGCAGACTTCTAAGGTACAGTGACTTCCTGTTTTTTTGGTACAGACAGATACAGAATAGAAAGTTCAGTCTGATTAAAGGAATCTTAATTTTATTTATTTATTTACTATTCTTGTATACCGCTGTATCTCAAGCCCGAGGGCGACTCACAGCGGTTTCCAGACAGCAAACAACAAAGACAATAAAACAGCAATAATTAATATACCATAACAGTTAAATTACACATTTCCATTTCTAGCTAATAAACAAACATCAATACACCGTAATCACGAAACCCACCCCCGATCGCCTCATCATCCAAGCGTGATCCAAATTCAACGTCATTGTTCCGTTCCTATGTTCAAATTACCAGAATTGCACTGAATTACTCAAACGCCTGCACAAACATCCAGGTCCCCAACCTTCTACGGAATGTCATGAGAGATGGTGCCAGCCTAACATTTACAGGAAGGGCGTTCCACAGCCGAGGAGCCACCACCGAGAAGGCCCCATCCCCCGTCCCCGCCAACCGTGCCCGAGAGGCCGGCGGGATTGAATTTTACATTTCAATTCTCTTGAGTGCTGCCATATTGTCATATGCATTCAAAGGTCTAGTAGTCACTGTGACAGGAACATTGAGAAAGCAATGAACAGACCATTAATAAATCCCTTGGCATCTTTAGGGAAGCTATGTTTGGGAGGGGAAGGAGAGGAAACAGGTCTGGCTTGGGTTTTTTGTGTTTCCTGGATTACAACCAAAATGGCAACTCATTTTTCTATTCTGTGGAGATACACCTGAGGTCTATACCATCAGATCTGTGAGGGAAGTCAGCAACTTCTTTCTTTGGATTTGATGCAGGAAGAAGGGGAAAAGGGGAAGCACAAATCACTGGTATTTCCTTTTCTTTGCTTCAAGTTAAGATTGCCCTTAGTAGTCTGATTCAAAGATCACTCAGCATTAGTAAATATAATAATGCATTATACAGTCAAGAATAAATGTGTTTTAGTGGCTTATAGACCAGGGTTCAATTCCCTCTTTGACCATGGAAAGCCTCTGGATGATCATAGATGAAGCATACTCTCTCAGCATCAGACAAAGTCAATAACACCCCCCCCCCCACTCAAAACAAATATTACCAAGAAAATCCTGTGATAGGATCATCTTGAAGTTCGCCGTATGTTGGAAATTACTTGGAAGCACACATTATACAATTATGTTCTTAATCATCAGCAGAGGTCATGTTTCCTGATTTACTTAGCAGCTTTTGAAGAATTTTTGCTGAAAAGGAATAAACAGATGGTGTCTCCCATTCCTCTAGCCTCAAACTGCAGCTTGGGCAATTTGCCTGGGAAATATTTGTAGTTAATCTTTAAATTATACCACTAGTTCAGAGTTATAAAGATTTGAGAATAAAGCTATACAATAGTCTGGCATCATTGTCATAGTCAACATCAAATTATATTTACATACATGCCACCAGGGCCCTCTGGTGGCACAGTGGGTTAAACCACTGAGCTGCTGAACTTGCTGACTGAAAGGTTGGCAATTTGAATCCGGGGAGTGGGGTGAGATCCTGCTGTTAGCCCCAGCTTCTGCCAACCTAGAAGTTCAAAAATATACAAATATGAGTAGATCAATAGGTACCACCCTGATGGGAAGGTAATGGCGCTCCATGCAGTCATGCTGGCCACATGACCTTGGAGGTGTCTACAGACAGCGCTGGCTCTTTGGCTTAGAAATGGAGATGAGCACCACCCCCCAGAGTTGGACATGACTAGACTTAACCTTTACCTTTACTTGCCTCTAGTGCATCTAGAAACAAAGAAGGTAAGCAGGAAGGGTCATATAGTTCAATGCCCTACCAATATATACTTTGCAGGAGTTAAGTTACTATTCCAGCCACAATCAAAGAGAGATGACCAAGCTGTGTCAGCTTTGTCCTAGAACTTGAAGAAAAGCTGGCCTTCCACTGTGCAGAACAGAAACACAGAGGATACCTATTCAACTATTGCAAAGACTATAGGGGCAGTGCTGTTAATTGCTTTTTTAAAAAAGTCATGCAACTTCTTGAATGCTGGTATCATAATGCAGGATTGCTTCTAGCTGGGGCTTAGAAACTGTCTCCCTCTTCCTTTCACATACCACATAGCTAAAACATAGAAGCTGAAGTCCTTGCAATTGTCAGCTGCTGAGACTATGTAATCACTGGCAGATGGGAAATTTCTTAGTTGCCATAGCACTGTTGCCACTTAGTTCAGGGGAGATGAAAGAACATTGCTTACATTGCAGAGAGAGAAGGAAAAATAGAGAAAGATTATGGCTGAGAAGGATTGGGGGGAAATTGCAAATTGTTATTAACTTCTGCCCAAGAGGATCAGTAAGTCAGTATACAAGATGGTTGTAAATGCAATATACAGATTTCACCAAACAATTCATCATCCCACTTTAGAGCATCTCTGAAGTGCTTTACCTATATGGACATTAGCATCCGGGTACAATATATGCTGAATATGCATTTTTTAAAAGTGACTGTGCTGTTTAGTGTTCCCTTCTTCCCTGCACTCCTAAGCCTCCCACCTGAAATCTCTGTGTTGCTTTGATAGCCTCCTCAAAGGGTCGTTTAATTGCTTGTAGACAGAAGACGACATCAGAATGACTATGAAATCTATATATTTTTGTACACTGTTTCAGCAGAAATTAATATTTTCTTATAAATCATTCCTGTAGTCATCCAGACATCCTCAAACTGCAGCCCTCCAGCTGTTTGGATCTTTAACTCCCAGCTTATTCAATGGTCAGGAATTCTGGGAGTTGGAGGCCCAAATAGCTGAAGGGCCTCAGTATGAGGATGCCTGCACTAAAGTCAAAGTGGTGGCGAGTTGATTGCATGACTAGTTGATTCTGTTTAAATGATCAGTGGCTACTTTTTCTTATAGTGCTGTATGTCTCACAAACCTGATAAATATTCCATAAAACAAAAATGTATCTCAAATGGTAGCTCAAATCCTTGAGCTCTTAGTTAGAGTAGTAACTTTAATGGTATTTTTTCTCAGGTTCTTCTGAGGTCTTTCTTAATGCAGTAAAGTTATCTGGGTAGACCAAGGCTTGTACAAGGTTCATGTCCATCGTGCTTTTGCCAATAACTTTGTAAAGTGACAACAATATTTACTTACTTACTTACAGTATTTATATTCCACCCTTCTCACCCCACAGGGGACTCAGGGTGGATCACAATGCATATATACATGGCAGACATTCAATGCCATTGACACACAACATATATAGACAGACACACAGAGGTTATTTAACTTTCCAGCTTCATGAGGCTATGTTCAAATTCTGGCTACCGAGGAAGCTGTCACTTCACCGTCCACTTGTGACACCAATGGAGTACTTCCTCATTCTTTTGCATGCTGCTGGAGATTTTTTTGGCATCGTAAATTAGTTAAATTATGCGGGTTAAATTAGATACCCGCATAAGTGGTATCTAAATTTCCTACTTGACAGATGCTACTATCTTTCAGGCTGCAAAGGTCAACAGCAAGCTAGACAAATGGTCAGGAGATTACTCCGACCTTGGCTGGCTTTGGCCTCATGACCTTTCAGTCAGTAGTGATTTTAATGCATTTGACTCCCAAACAGCTGCACCACAACCCGGTCCAATAATATAATAATAATAATAACAACAACAACAACACTTTATTTATATTCTGCTCTATCTCCCTGAGGGGACTCAGAGCTGATTACAACATTCACAGAAAGGCAAACATTAAATGCCTTTTAATACAGTGAAATAACAATGATATACAAATGCACAGAACAAAGGTAAAGGCTTCCCCTTTCATCTCCGGCTTCTGGAGGCGATGCTCAACTCTGGCTATGGGAAGGTGCTTTTTTTCCATTTCAAAGCTGAGAAGCCTGTTGCCCATAGACACCTCCTGGTCATGTTGTTGGCATGGTTGCATGTGTGCCTTTATTATCTTCCTACCGAAGTGGTACCTATTGATCTACTCACATTTGCATGTTTTTTTAATTGCTTGGTTGGAAGGAGCTAGAGCTAACAGCAGGAGCTTTCCTTACCTGCAGCTTCAAACTACCAACCTTTAGGTCAGCAGATTCAACAGTTCAATGGTTTCACCCATGGATGCAATTCTTCAATAAGTTTTTTCTCGAAGGCAACAATGAATAATTTTGTTTTTCTTCCTGTTATGAGAAAGTATTTGAAAACTGCAAAATTACTGAAGGCTGCTCACAATCTGGGGTTTATTTGCGGGCTATGTTTGGCTGGAAAAACAAGTGGCAGTGATCCCAATGTGCGGTTGTCCTGGCTGGCCTTCTGGACTCAAAAAGGACCTTAGGGTGCTTCCATGTTATATCTGGGGCAGCACTGCAGCACACTATTCCAGGTTATTTTTTGTAAGTGTGGATGCCTCAGATAGCATCACTTTTTGAGAGCATTCATTCACAAAGGAATTTATTAAGGAGACATACATGGTCCACACACTCTTGATATCTTCATGATTCCTTTCATAAAATGAGACCACAGCTCATTCTCTGTCAGCATTTGTTCTCCAAGCAATTCTTCCATTCTGCAGAGGGCCCTTCCACACAGCACTATATCCTAGAATATCAAGACAGAAAATCCCACAATATTTGCTTTGAACTGGGTTATCTGGGCCCATATTCGGATAATGTGGGATTTTCCTGCCTTGATATTCTGGGATATAGGACTGTTAAGAAAGGCCCAGAGACTGGTGAATTTCCAAAGTCAAATTGTTCTAGATTCACCATAGGATAGACTGCAAGGCTGACAAAAAGCAGTGACGCCTGTTATTTGGCTAAGGTCCCTTCCATACAGCTGTATAAAATCCACATTGGACTCAGATAACCCAGTTCAAAGCAAATATTACGGATTATCTGTCTTGATATCCTGGGTTATATAACTGTATGGAAGGGCCTTTAGTTTCACAGGAATATCACACATCTAAAGCTGCTTTTTAGTCCTAACAGGTGTGGTAAAAAAACATTTCCTTCAGTACTTCAGTACTTTGAATCCCCAGTCCTCAGAATGGTATGTTTTTAGGCAGCAGCACACTGTAAATATACATTTTCAGGTAGAACTGGTCCTCAGCTTTCTTTTTGGCTTTAATGACAACCCATTTAAAATGAGAATTGCTTCTATAATGACATATTTCAATCACAGTTTATAATAATCATAGTTTCTGATGTTAAAAAAGTCTCAGTAGATTACAGTCTTTGTAATAGTATTTTTTCTCATTTCCACAGCCTATTCAAGAAGCTCTAGCTGAGCCACAACGTAGCTCAGATAGGGTTACTTTGATTCACTGAAGCCTCACATATCCCCTCAAGGTAATTGTAGCATTATGCTTTCATATGTAGATTTGAAAAACATGGGGTTTGAGACTTACAGTGAAGCAGAGTTTTGCATAGCATGTCTTCAATTTCCATTTGGCTCTTTGAACGTGGCACTGTCAGTGCAGTTGAAAAACCAGGATAAGTAGTCAGAGAACTGTTCCTTTGGTGGCAGGAGTATGCATTTTTATTCAGCCAAACTTATTATCTGGGACTACACTGACCATTATACATTACAGTTAAAGGGTAAAATTATCCCTTATCATGCTGCCTTCATTCCTGGTAATTGGAATAAATGACAAGTTTTATTTACAACTAATTACTTCCAAGCTCTGCGAACGTCAACCATTCTCTGATTCTAACATCAGCCAAAAATTGCATCATTACTTCAACTAGCTGAATCTAGGCACCATATCCTTCCTTCCCAGATCTTGGAACAACACCAGGGAGAAAAACAGAATCAAGAACCAGAAACACCAGCTTCCAGATTTCAGGCTAGAAGAGCCAACATTTCCCTCATAAATCCTACATGGCAATAGTGGAAGAAGAAATTTCCATAAAGACTACTGACTTGGGTTGCAATTGCCCTCACATTTGGGAAATGATGTCCCTTTCTAGATTGGTGGTCCACGCTAATCTGCTTTTTAAAAAAAGAAAAGATGAGCTTTATAGGTATTTTTTTGTGCAAGTCCCTCCCCTACATGCAAATAAGAACGTGCACTTACCAGAAATGGCCAGAGATCCCATTGGTTTAAGATGGTGAAACTACACCGGGCTTTACAAAAGCTTCTTCAGGTTTTATGAGCTGTGCTTTCAAGAGTTATCCAAGTGCTAGATCTGTTTGTGGTTTAGGTTCAGCACCCTGGACAACTACACTTTGGGCTTCCATGAAACTAAAAGTAGCTTACATAAATCTCAGAGTGGGTTCATTGTCAAGTAATTGGGCTACCTCTAATACACAAGCCTACATCTCCCATTTACCTTCCTGTAAAAAGAAAATTTTCTCTGCCTCTGCTTGCTTACTGCAAAGAGGATTGGGGCACTATGGAGAGCTCAGCTATTGTTGTGAATACTCTTTGGTGTTTCTGTATGTGAGTATATTGGAGAATGGTGGGAAATGCCTGTGCTGTTTTCCTTTCCACACTGTCTTTGTTTCAGTAGGCATCCAAGACAACAGCTGGACTCTTCTTCTCTGTGAGTATGAAAGCAGAATTGCTGGTAGGGGGAAGCCACCACCAATGCCATGTTCTTCATTCTCACCTTATCATCCTTACATAGCAATGACCAGGGCGGATGGGGAGGAGGCAGAGCAAGAAACCTTTGGTAGCTTTGATTGGTTGGTGATTCATGATTTTTTCCACTTCACATCATCCCTAACGTCAGCCCAGATCCCTTCTTCTTCATTCTTTCCCTCCCTTTTCCCCAATCTGGATGTGTTTCAGAAAATTCCAAAATTTCTTTGGGTGGTGAGATTCTTATCCTTACAAACTCCCATTTCTCAACTGCATTTATTTATTTATTTATTTATTTATTTATTTATTTATTTATTTATTTATTTGAGGTATTTGTACACCACCCTTCTCAACCCTGAAGGGGACTCAGGGTGGTTCACAGAGTTGGCAACAATTCAATGCCATTGATTAAAAAACAGCATAAAACATCAAAATTGACTCTCCTCTGATAAAACATTAAACATTATTAAACACATTACATAAAATAACATCACATATCACACAAAGGCATAGCTGTTGTTGTTATGTGCCTTTAGGTAAAATCCAACTTATGGCAACTCTGTTCTAGGGCTTCCTTGCCAAGCAAAAATTAAAAGAAACTTGTGATTGTCTTTTTCATATTCTGCAAGAATGTGACGTACATTCTTCTAGGGCTTTTCCATTGTTGAACATAGATTCAGACTGTCATGGGCATCTAGTCTACCAATCAAACCACTAGTATATGTCCTCTCCTATTTCCCCATATTTAATCAAAACAGCATTAAACATGCACAGTTTTTTTTTACTGTGACAGTTCAATGAAAGCACAACAAATGTTTTCTTTCAACACATTACTAGCCCACACATGCCATGTTGATTCAAAGTTTCAAGAGCCCACTCATTTGCCCCATGCCATCCCTTTGTAACTTGGATTATCAATTTTGCTTTTTAGATTGGATCAACATCCATGCCCCCAATATTTCAGGAAATATATTTAGAATACAAGTCATATAGTATAAAATACTTAGAGTACTATTTTAATGATTTGGAGTGTGAGGGGGTGTCATCCCAACCTACACAACAATATAAATAGACACTACATAACAAAGAACTGAAAATAACTTCTCAAACCAAACTCTCCAGATTGCCATGTGCTATAAAAAATGATATCAAGACGTAAAATCCGTGTTTTTATTTAAGAAGAGGGAAAGTATTTATGAATGTTCATTGTCACTATGGAAACAGAGGTAACAATTCCTTCTCCCTTTTTCCGAAACAAAAAACAAATCACATACCTCTGTGTAACCATGAATCTGAGAGATAATTCAATGGTAGAGTGGGGGCACATGCTGTGGATTGACATAGAAACTATGATATATCTTTTCAGTGTTGCTTCTGAGTTAATTCTTTTCAATGTTGTTTTTTTGGAGTTATTTCAACTAGTCAGAAAAATACAGCACTTCAAACTATTCACTTCTTTCTTTCTTTCTTTCTTTCTTTCTTTCTTTCTTTCTTTCTTTCTTTCTTTCTTTCTTCTTGGAATATGTTCCAATCCTGGAAGGACAAATTACCCCTTATATTACATTCTTAGCTATTGTTCACAGTAACTCAAATACAGTAATGAACATATTCAGAGAATTAATGACTATGCAGCTCAATGGCAATATTTATGAAAGATCTTCAGGGGTTCTTTCCTCACGTATGCAGCCCAAGTTCCAAACAGAGGGGCGCCATATCTCACAGCAGTGGTATGAGCCTGCCCCCGCTTGCCATGTGATGAAATCATTGTGGGAGCAGTAGAGTATCCTTGCTGTTTCTTCCCATGTTAAAGTTGCTCTGCTGATGTTCACACAACAGGGAGGACTACACTGGGCAACCTGTTAGACACATGTAGGCTTCCTGACTGCAAAACAGGTGTTACATTATGCAGTGAGTCAACCACTTCAGTTAGCAGATACTAGAAGCGATCATCTCTAGCAGTTCTCCAACTGTTCCTCTTGAGATTCTGCCCAATTCTAGTTTTTCTTTGGAGAACAGAACGCTGTATGCTGCACAGTATGGCCTGCATCACCTAGAGTATTATTATTAAAACACAGTAGTTAAAAAAACAAATAAAAGTTTAAGATTTAAAAACTAAGTTTATACATTAAAACAGTGGTTCTCAAGCTTCCTAATGTAGCAACCCCTTAATACAGTTCCTCATGATGTGGTGACCCCCAACCCTAAAATGATTTTTGTCATTTGGAAGATGTAATTGCTGGGATTTATAGTTCACCTACAATCAAAGAGCATTCTGAACTCCACCAACAATGGAATTGAACCAGACTTGGCACACAGAACTCCCTTGACCAAAAGAAAATACTGGAAGGGTTTGGTGGGCATTGGCCTTGAGTTCTGGAGTTGTAGTTCACCTACATCCAGAGAGCACTCTGGACTCCAACAATGATGGATCTGGACCAAACTTAGCACAAATACTCAATATGCCCAAATGTCAACACTGGTGGAGTTTGGGGAAAATAGATCTTGACATTTGGGAGTTGTAGTTCCTGGGATTTGTAGTTCACCTACAATTAAAGAGCATTCTGAACCATACCAATGATAGAATTGGGCCAAATTTCCCACACAGAACCCCCATGACTAACTGAAAATACTGTGTTTTCAGATGGTTTTTGGCAACCCCTCTGACACCCCCTGACAACCCCCCCAGGGGTCCCAACCCCTAGGTTGAGAAATCCTTCATTAAAATATGAAAAAATTAAAAGCATCAAATGTATTTTTGTAAAAGAGGAGCTATATATATATATATATATGTGTGTGTGTGTGTGTGTGTGTGTGTGTGTGTGTGTGTGTGTATATATATGAGTGTGTGTGTGTGTATCTCCATAGCAGCACCCCAAAGCATTAATACCCCAAACCATAACAGTTTGCAAAGGTCTGCCAGAGAAGGAATGTTTTTACCTGAAGGACAGCAAGGATGGGGTCAGGATAGCCTCTCTATGGAGAGGCTGGGAGCAGTCACTGAGAAGACCCTCTCCCTTGTTACCACTAAACATGCCTGAGAAGATGGTGGAACAGAGAGGAGTGCTTCTCCAGATTATCTTTATGTTCTAAGGAGCTCGTAAAGTGAAATATGACCCTTTAAATAACCTGGACCCAAGCTTTATAGTTTTATAAAGCCAGCACTTAGTAATGGACCAGCAGCCCCACATAGAGTGCAATGCAGGATTCCAACTGGGATGTAACCAAGGCATGCGCCACCATAACTGGTATGTACCAATTAACTATCGTAGCCAGAATGATTCTCCAGAGTAGTTGTTGGTACTTTCTTAACTGCATGTACAGAAGCCTCTCTGACCCCCTCTACAAGGGAGAGAGGACAGAATATAAAACAAAGTAAATAAATGCATAATATTCCTTTCACATTTCATTTGGCTTCTGTATATGAGGTATAGGGGGCATTGCCTTATCCTCTGCTCAGACAACAAAGAGTTTTGACATGCCTTGCCCACATTTGCCCTGCCCACATAATCACACACCCACAGTAACAATTCCCTGGTGTCTACAAACCTTCCATCCTAAAACATGAGGCATGAGATGACTACATATTTGATGACTACATATTTGATGACTACAATCGTTGAAGGAAAGGGATGAAAACAGACTTTCATTTCCTAGTGTGTGGTCCACTTTATGGGCTAAGCAACAAAGTAGATCAAAAAGGAAGAGACATCTCCATACTTTCCAAAATTTCAGCAATAAAAACTTAGTCATGTTTGAGCCAGCAGCATCAACGTTTGGTCACAAATGCAGATGTTCTTCTCAAGGTACAACATACAATGTACAAGAGACTACAGCACTTTGCTTTTGTCTGAGTCTTCTGGGAAGGGCAAGATTGTTCCTACTTTTTTCCTGTCCTCCTTGCTGAGTCAATTGATTGCAAATTACTTTTTGTACTGGGTTGTTGTAAGTTTTTCGGGCTGTATGGCCATGTTCTAGAAGCATTCTCTCCTGACGTTTCACCTGCATCTATGGCAGGCATCCTCAGAGGTTGTGAGGTCTGTACTTTTTGTTCTTTAAGCTTAGTATGAAATAATAGAAGTAAGATGCAAACAAAGGTGAAAAGTGAGAGAAGGGGGAGAGAAACTGGGACATTTGAAAGCAGCTGGAAAAGTGTGATGGCAGAGAATTAATCCAGACTATCCCTGCCAAACTGAGATAGTTCCAGAGCATGTATCCATGGCCAGGAAAATCATGTCTTCTTGGCACACAAACCCAAAAGCATTCTTCACCAGCAAACACTGACAAAGACCAGGGGAAATCACTGTTCTAGCTTATTAGAACAAAATGTGTATCCTCAGGTCATGAGGCTAAGCTTCGTATATTAACTTTGTTCCCAGCCAATAAATGCTGGACATTAGGCTGCAGGGTCACTGCCATTTGTTAAGCCCCATCAGGGTCAAGCTGTGTGTATAAACAAAGGTATACAGAGTAGCCTCTGACATGATTTTTAAAATCAGTTTATATCCCGCTTTCATCCAGTACAGGATAAAAGGTTACAACATAGATTACAATATACATTCAATTAAAATAAATCTTAAACCAAACATATTTCATAATAAATATTAAACCTGTTTTAACTTTTTAATTGTGTCTATTACAGTGGTTCTCAACCTTCCTAATGCCGTGACTCCTTAATATAGTTCCTCATGTTATGGTGACCCCCAGCCATAAAATTATTTTTGTTGCAATTATAATTTTGCTATTGTTATGAATCATAATGTAAATATCTGATATGCAAGATGTATTTTCATTCACTGAACCAAATTTGGTACAGATACCCAATATGCCCAAATTTGAATACTGGTGGGGTGGTGGGGATGTGTGTGTTGATTTTGTCATTTGGGAGTTGTAGTTGCTGGGATTTATAGTTAAGCTACAATCAAAGAGCATTCTGAATGCCACCAATGATGGAATAGAACCAAACTTTCCACACAGAACTCCCTTGACCAACAGAAAATACTGGAAGGGTTTGGTGGATATTGGCCTTGAGTTTGGAGTTGTAGTTCACCTACGTCCAGAGAACACTGTAGACTCAAACAATGATGGATCTGGACCTAACTTGGCACAAATACTCAATATGCCCAACTTTGAACACTGGTGGAGTTTGGGAAAAATAGATCTTGACATTTGGGAGTCATAGTTGCTGGGATTTATAGTTAACCTACAATCAAAGACCATTCTGAACCCAGCCCACAATGGATCTGCACCAAACTTGGCCCACTACCTACATAGCCATCATTGAATACTGGTGGGGTTTGGGGGGGGGGGCTGTTTTTGAATTTTGGGAATTGTAGTTCACCAACACCAAAAAGGAAGAAAAGGACAGGCAGAGAGATCTTCAGCCTTCTCTGCCAAAAGAGTTCTTAGATATGTATTTTCTGATGGTCTTTGGTGACCCCTCTTTAACCCCCTCTTTGACCCCTCAGGGGTCTCAATCCCCAGGTTGAGAAACACTGGTCTATTATACTTTAGTCTCTAGTTGGCCCTCTGTTTCCACAGATTGTACATCCATGGCATCAACCATCCATGTTTTGAATTTTTTAATCCAAAAAGCATTTTTTTTGCCACTTTATATAAGGAGTGCCATTTTACTATGCCATTGTATATAATGGGACAAAATCCATGGATTTTTATTTACACAGAGGATCCTGGAACCAAACCCCAATGGATACCAAGGGCCCATCATATTTAAAGAACATTGTTTGCTTGTGAATACTTGCATTTATTGTATTTGTATGTTGTCCTGAGATCTCATAATATAAAGTAAGACTGCAATATTTTAATAAACAAATGAATTAAAAATACAAAAAAAATCTAAAATTAAATTATTAAGTAGTCTGTCATGTTAATACACACAGTCAATTAAGTATTTAAAATATAGCAGATGAGAAAAAAATGAACAAGCATTCTCGTGAAACCAGTAGGTTAATGTGTCTGTAAAATGGGCACTTGTGAAAAGAAAAAAGAGAAACAAGCAATCGAACCTCTTGTGAAATGGGGCTCCACAATAAGGTGTTGAGACTCAGCGTCTGTCTGATGCACCTACTACCAGTTGTAGGAGAAAACGTGGCTTAGAGAATGA
>NW_026847549.1:34432845-34624278 GCF_025583915.1 Anolis sagrei ordinatus | reverse complement strand
GACATTAAACACCTTCAATTAACTCCTGCATTGCTGTTTTGTCCTGCCGCTGGACCTGGGTCTTGACATAAGGTCTATCAATAAGGTCTTCTCTCCTCTGATGGTAGTGGGACTGGGATAAAGCCTTCTCCCAATCGTGTCAAGATTCATTAATGTTTATTTGAAGAGAGATGGTCTTCAAGACTGTATGGGCACAATCTACTAATGTGTAAAAACAATCTTTGTGAGCTTTCTAATAATGTAAGAATCTTGCGCTGCCCAGACATTATGCTTCTGACGCAGGCAGTGGGTGAGATGCAGTTCAACCATAAAATTGTGGAGCATTATGGGAAATTGGCTTCTTGGTACTGGGTGACTGACTTCACAATTCAAACATGGCATATCTACCCATGTGCAAATAATTTTGGGACGAGCAGTAACACTGGATTAAAGAAAGTAAATGCCAGATGGGTGCATGGATGGCCAGATTGACGGATGGCCAGACAGACAGATTTTTGCTGTACTGCAACAGTTCCTCTCCTTTTGATGGCATGGGTCCTCTAACTGTAATTTCTTGGCATGCTACTTTGTTTGTCTTCATACTTTGTGAGAGCAGTATGTCTGCTTTTAGTGTCCAGCTTTTGAAAGATAGAAAACATCATTAGGGAGAATTGATTTCCTCCCCAACAACTCCCCAGAGACAAGCAGTGAATATTTCAAACTGAGTCTGCAGCTAAATGTGCTAATTGGCAAAACTGCAAGGCTTCTCCCACCCCTTCCATGAGGTTCCCGAATCTTGATCTTTTTCCCAGGCAAAGAAGAAGATGGATAGTATTCAGAAACTTAAGAAGTCAGTAGAGAGAATGTAGTGCATACAATTGCTGTACAAAAATAGCCCTATAATAACAGAACAGTTACGTCAAATGACAATCCAGTTGAGACAGGCCAAGCTACACTTTCTGTGGTAGGCCAGCTTGCCAGAGAGTTTTGTTTTTAATGAAATGAGTGCAGCCAAGGCAAGAGAGGAGAGTTGAAAACTGAACTATAGCAGAGGCCTTTGAGGGCAGGATGTTCAGCCTGTTTCCTGGGCTTCCTTTTGAACCTTCCTTGTCCCCACATCTCTGCTAGACCAGAGGCATATTTTTTTGTATAGCAAGCAGAAAATAATAAAGGGGAATTGGATCAGCAAAAAATGTCAGAGGAGGAGTAGACAGTCCTCTCCTTTGCATTATCACTGAGAGCAAATTTGCAGCCCCATTAAATGAATTTTGTGACATGGTAGTGGTTAGGGGATTCTGGAAGTGGTAATCAGAAAGACAGCTAATTCAAGTTCTGCTAGAAAAAGAAAAGAAAGAAGAGGAAATCCATGGATCTTCTACAGAATGCGTGGTTTGAGCCCAAGAATTTAGATTCCAGTCAAATCCAGCTAGAATACACTTTCAATTTATTTGGGGTTTGGATGAGAGTAATAGCTAGTAGCTCAAACAATTGGCCTTGCAACTTTCATGCCATGTAGATCCAGTGGGATTTGGGGCTTTAGTAAAGAGGATGATGAAGTCAAGTTCATCTGGGGCAAAACAAGGGAGAAAATGGATACATAGATACACAAAAAGGGCAGGAAGTATCAGGATATTTGTAACATTCTAACTTTATCTTTCCAAGGTGAGAATTGTGTGATCCTCTATGTATTGTTGAATTGCAACTCCCAGCATTTCTTAGTAGTGGCTGTGTTAGCTAGAGATGCTGGAACAGGCATGTAGCTGGGGGGGGGGGGGGGTTGGGGGGCTTCAGCCCCCCCCCCCGAAATTCTGATGGTGGTCTGCGAGAAGGCCTTACTGGTACATTATTTAAACTGTTATGTTTATTCATATCATGATCTGATCACCATGCTCAATATATCCCATATGCATATGTATTGGGGTAATGATACAAAAGATTTGCTAGGGTAGACCCTCTTTCACTCACACTCAGCCCCCCCCCCCCAAACCAAACCCCCCCCCCCCCCCCCCCCCCCGAAACAAAATCCTGGCTACGGGCCTGTGCTGGAAATTGCAATCTAAACATATCTGAAGGTAGGACATTCCCATCCCTGCTACAGAGTTTTGGCTGCTTCACATAACATGACATGAAATTCATTTTGTATACAATCTGGCATTATGGCACTGTGAGTTAAAAAACCAGACAGCATCCCTTGCCAACTTGGCCAAAGGCATCAATTTTTTAAAAGAGAAAAACAACATTCACCTCAAGCAGCAAGATAAAAGTGTCTTGCTTTTTGAAAATAATAACCAAACCAATCAACTGAAAGGAAAATATTGTGCTACAAGGGAAAACATTTTATTTTAAATCAGACTACTGGTGCAGCTAGCTATCTTAGTTTGGTTTGTTTACACTGCAGCATGTAAAGTTTTCAGGCACAAGTCTTTTTCAAACTTTCTTGTGAATTCCAGGGATTAAAGCTGCTATCTTCTGTATGCAAACTCGGGGCTCTTCCACACAGCCCTTTATCCCAGGAGCATATGCATTTATAAAATGCAGATGTTCTGTTCCCTATCCACATACAGCCAGAAAGTCCACACTTTCAGGGGTGGTGGTACAGATGTTCTTACAGTACTGACCCAGGAGAACACCTGGAGACTCAACCCCCCCTCCTCCAAAGCCCTAAAACCCAATTTAAAAGTAAGGAAAACCTACCTGGCCTCCAGTAGAGTGTTGCGGAGCTTTCCTGATGTGTCATTGCTACATGCCAGGAGAGCTCTGGCAACACTCTACTGGAGGCCAGGTAAGTTTTCCTTACTTTTACAAGGAGTTTTAGAGCTTTGTGGGAGGGGGTTGGGATTCCCACAGTTCGAACTGGCAACCTTCAGGTCAGCAAACCAACCTGAAGGTTGGTTTGCTGACCTGAAGGTTGCCAGTTCGAATCCCTGGGATGGGGTGAGCTCCCAACTGTCAGCTCTAGCTTGTGGGGACACATCTCGGCATCCCCTGGGCAACGTCTCTGTAGATGGCCAATTCTCTCATACCAAAAGTGACTTGCAGTATGTTCTCAAGTCCCTTCTGACATTATTTTTTTAAAAGCACTTGGTTGGGAGACCACCAACTAATAACAGGTGCTGTAGGCTATATTTCAAAAGAGGGAAATGGAGGAATCATCTCTTAGCACTGCTTGCCTAAGAATGCTCTATGAAAATCATGGGTTGGCCACAAAGCAACAGGTGACACACGCACACACACACAGTTAAACAGAACATAATAACATTTCATGGGTGGTATGTACTATGTTGTGTTTCTTATGTTTCAGTTTCTCCTTAAAGTGCTTGTCCTTGTAAGCAAAGTAACACCTTCATCAGATACTGGATTTGCTAAGGAATTTGATTTTTAAATGGTCTTGTCAAAAGAAGTTTGTGATTCAGTCAGCTCTAGAGAGAAATATATTTTCTCAAGAAATTTAGATTCAATCCGGAAGGGAACAATTATGGGCTACTATGAGAGAGAGAGAAAAGAAGACTGTATAACAAGAGATAAATTAATGGTTTCAAATCCCTGCTTTAATTTGTATACAGCGTACCTGGGGATATTTTCATGCTGCTCTTAAAAATAGTATCTTTTCCCTACTACCCATTCATCTTTCTCAGCTTTCTCGGGGCTGAAAGATATTACCAGATGTGAATCTTCTAGAAACCCAAAATACAAAGTCTTGATCTGTCAGCTGAGGCCAAAATAGTATTGGTCTGCACACCCTTGATTTAATGTAGGAAAAAGGAATAGCACTCAGTTCTTCTGATTTCTGTTGGAACTATATTTTCTATCAGTTCTATGAGTCCTCTGAAGGGGGAGTATTTATTTTTTGAAATATTTTAGCTATTGAGGCTCATATCTGAGCTAACTATCTGGAATGGAGTGAAAAAAGGAGCTGCTTCTTCCTTCTACTGTGGGACAGGAATTTCTGGCCTCCAAAAAGCAGGAGATCCATCCTCAAACACCTTGATGGCGACTGATGGCTTTCAGGTCAGTGGGGCTAGTAAATCAACTCCAGGTTTTAGACTGGACTTTAAAGGAGCTAAGGCCCCTTCCACACAGCTGTTGAACTGGATTATATGGCAGTGTGGACTAAGATAACCCAGTTCAAAGCACCCTAAGAAAAATTATCTGCCTTGATATTCTGGGTCATATGGTTGTGTGGAAGGGCCTATGTGGATGCTAAGCCTTGAAACATATTCAGCACATTGGAGAGTGCACATTCAATCTAGAGAACAAAGAAGATTAAGCACCCCACTGACATGGAAATCATCTGCTGCCACCATTAAAGCAATGGCTTCCACTGTTTTCCCTTCAGCTTACTCAGTCCCCTCAATGGGACAGTGGGTACATATGTATGTGTGCAGAGGAAAGAGTCCCTCTGTAGTCCAGAAACTGCAACATCTTCCATATAAAAATATCTAGTGTTTAAGGTTGGTAACAAACATTTCAAAGCTAACTGAATAAAATCATTAAAATATGAGAAAAATATGCCACCTTGTAAAGGAGCCTGAGGTCAAACACCTCTTATTGAATGTCCTGATGGTCAGACCAGTTTGGTAACAAAACAGTGTTAGATTCCCCTTCATTGGAGCTTTTTGACTAGAGATTTGATGACATCAGGATCTAGAGATGTTTTAGTTGTGGATGTTTGAACTGACATTGAGTTGAACTACATGGTGTTGGCATTAGGGATGCATCTACACCAGTGTTTCTCAGCCTGTGGGTTGCATCTACACCAGTGGTTCACAACCAGGTGTTTTGGCCTACAACACAATTAACACAGTGGGACACCATGTTAGCTGCCATGGCACAATGCAATGAAATCATGGAAGCTGTAGTTTTACAAGGTATTCAGTTTTTGATGCCAAAGATTGGTGGTGCCTCACCAAACTACAAATCTGAGCATTATATAACCTTGAGCCATGGCTATTAAAATGGTGTCAAACTGTACCTTAAGAAAAATCTTACAATAATCAATGAATATAAATAAAATGAGATGTGTCTGCATACCCATTTGAAAAACAGGGAAAATAGGATCCAATTACAGCTCTGAGGATACTGAATTTAGCCTGGACTAAAAGGCTTCTTGGTTTTTGAGATACATCAAGACTGTTGTTTCTAATGCTATAACACACTAACACCAACTAGCCTATGGGATAGCAGCAATGTAATAGGCAACTACACCAATTCATTGGTGTGCTGAAATCACCTCTCTGTGCTGTTTTTTCCACATCAGGGAACTGATACAAATACCTGTTAAAATTTCCTGAGTGAAGTAATTGAAAGTAGTTCAAATGAGGAAATGGTATGAGAGGGAATGATTCAACCCCATTCCACCTTGCTGTTCCCCCTCTTTGTCGATATGGTTGCAATGTATAAAAATGGAAAGGCATCCCCTTAAGACTACTGGAAATACACATAATGTCTAGTTCTTTCTGTTCTTTTGTTGACGTCAAATTCTTCCAGCAGATGAAATGGTAATTTGGAAGAACTGGCCCTTGTGGATTATGCAGTCTTTCATAGAGGAGAGTTATTAATGTAGGAGATCTGTATTCAGAGATAGGCCTTTGTAATAGAACATGGATGTGTTACTTTTTCCTAAACTTTGCATTCTCCTTGGCTAACGGTTTTCTTCTATATTATGTGCTACAAGGATCATTGTACATCTATCCTACAGAGGACAATTCTCTATTTTAAGAACACGCACAGGACATTCTTTCATTTCATTTTGTTCTTTATTTGAAGGACCGTGTAGCCAAAACCAGCTTTAAATATAGATAGGCACAATAATTTAGAACAGATAATGTTCAGCTTTCTGCTACCATGGCCCTCATTACAGTGACGCAATGGGTTAAAACCTTGTGCTGCTGAACTTCTGTGACCTGAAGAGTGGCTGAAGTGCTGACCTGAAGGTAGGCAGTTTGAATCCATGAGACAGGGCAAGCTCCCGTCTGTCAACCTAGCAGTTCAAAAACATGCAAATGTGAGTATATAAATAGGGACCACTTCAGCAGGAAAAGGCAAAGAGATGCTCCAAGCCAGTGTTTCTCAACGTGGGGGTCGGGACACCTGGGGGGGGGGGGTTTGTGAGGGGGTGTCAAAGGGGTTACCAAAGACCATTAGAAAACAGTATTCTGTGTGGGAAGTTTTGCCCAATTCTATTGTTGGTGGGGTTCAGAATACTATTTGATTGTAGATGAACTATAAATCCCAGCAACTACGACTCCCAAATGCCAAGGTCTATTTTCCCCAAACTCCACCAGTATTGACATTTAGGCATATTGCGTATTTGTTCCAAACTTGGTCCAGATCCATCATTGTTTAAGTCCACAGTGCTCTCTGTGGATGTAGGTGTACTACAACTCCAAAATAGAAGGCCCATCTAACCCTTCCAGTATTTTCTGTTGGTCATGGGAGTTCTGTGTGCCAAGATTGGTTCGATTCCATTGTTGGTGGCATTAAGAATGCTCTTTGATTGTAGCTTAACTATAAATCCCAGCAACTACAACTCCCAAATGACAAAATCAAATTTGGGTGTATGGGGTATTTGTGCCAAATTTGGTCCAGTGAATGAAAATACATCCTGCATATCAGATATTTTCATTACATTTCATAACAGTAGCAAAATTACAGTTATGAAGTAGCAACTAAAATAATTTTATGGTTGGGGGTCACCACAACATTTTTTTTGTCGTGTCAGGAGCAACCATAACATGAGATAGTGTATTAAGGGGTCACGGCATTAGGAAGGTTGAGAACCACTGCTCCAAGCAATCTTGCCAGCCCTATGACCAGGAGGTGACAATGGAAGTTCCTCAGCTTAAAAATGGAGGAAAGCATCTTCCAAAGCCTCTTGAAGCTGGAAATGAAAGGAGAAACTTTGCCTTTGTTTGTGTTTGTGTGTCTCATGTGATTGTAAAGGCATTGAATGTTTGCCTATATATGTAAATGCTGTAATCTGCTCTGAGTCCCCTAAGGGGAAAGGACAGAATAATAATAATAATAATAATAATAATAATAATAATAATAATTCTTATTATTATGCTGTTGTTCTGCAGTTGTCAGTTTGGCAAGCACATGTACTAGTCAGCTAAACATGATCTTTAATGTTGGCTGAGGATTCCTGGCATTGTAGCCTGAAAATAATGGCTAGAGTCCTGTTGTTGATGTATTCAGGAATAATTTCATATTACATTTCCATATGTCACTTCAGACAGAGACATTTAGCATCTCTATCCTCAATAATGATATCCTGCTTTTGCTAAATACATCTTCAATGCCTGGGCATATGCTATCTATGAGATAGTGGAGTGTGCCCAGGCAATGCCCAGCTGTCTCTGCAAATGATCAGATGCAGAGCAGGCATCCTCATAGACTTCCAGAAGCTCCCTGAAGGTGATGTCATGGAGGTGGGATAGAAATTCAATAAATAAAATTAAATAAAAACATTGTGCTCATCTATCCAGCTTCAGGAATACAGTCAGTTGTTGCTTAGCTGCTCCCTGCCCACCCCAGCCATTAAATGGCTATAGAGGACCAGGAGGAAGACATTTCTCACATATGGAGAGCAACAAGAAGAGCAGAGATCCATCTGGCAGAGCTTTACCCTCCGCCAGATCTAGCTAGGACATCTGTCAATATGCCGAGGTTCTGCACTCATATATAATTGCCAGCGTTTTTTGTCCTTTTTGATTATCTCTTTCCTCCAACATTTCACAGATGAAAATTGGAAAAAATTAGTCAAGCAGCATTTGAGTATAGTCAGAGCATGAGGAAGAACATTCATGTTAGGAAAAGCTGCAGCACTTTGCTTTTGCCTGAGCCTACAGGGAAGGGCAAGTTTCACCGTTCTGCTGGAATAACTGCAAGCTACATCTGCATTTTGAACTGAGTTTTTAGCATTTGAAGCTAGCTGGGGGCAAAAGATGAAAGTGAAAGGAGGTAGAGATGTTTTAAAATTAGTTTTGGGAGACACGGGATTAATTGGGACTGTGCTGCCAGGTAAGGAGAATTGGAGTCATAAAACTCCAATTGTCTACATTTGTCTACATGACAAAAATTAATCAAAGAAAAGAGAATGTTAACTCCTTCTTTGAAATCCAGAAACATAGTACCCTTTACAACATTGCCTAGATCTTGAATAATACCAGTAATAATGGTAATAGTAATAATAATACAATATCAAACATTTATAACACAATAACACTGTTTATTGAAGAAAGAGGAAAGAAAACAGAGCTTGTAACGATTTTAGTCTTCGTGAGTCCAGTGTTTTCAAGTATTCACTTCATTGTCAATGCCAAGACTGAAAATTACTTAATGGATTTCACAAGGTCCAAAAAAGAAGTTAAAATGAGATACTTGTGACAATCTAAATTGCTGGATAAAGACTATGTATTTACTGATACAGAAGAAATGGAATAGGCAGGGCAAAATCTGTGGCAAATTAGACTCTAATGAAAAGTCACATTTCTAAGACCGTTGGGAGTTCTGTTACATCAAGTCATTAAAGTTACAGAAGGCCAAAGTCTGGCTAAATTCTTCCCAAAGAAGGAAACATGTACCAGTAAAACACATTGTACAAATGCTTGTCCCACTGCAACCACACATTTTCCGCTATATAGAGATCAGTAAAAATGATATATGGATTTAATCAACAAGGAATAAAAAACACTGTCTCTCAATAACAAAGATCATGAAATTTCACTAGAAGACATCTGCAGCTGTCCTCACACAAGGGTAACTTTTAGAGAAAGGGCAATGAAACTGAGGCCAGATTATCTATTTATCTATTTTGAACTGGATTATATGGCAGTGTAGACTCATATAACCCAGTTCAAAGCAGATAATGTGGATAATCTGTTTTGAAAATCTGGATTATATAGCAGTGTAGAAGGGACCTCAGATAAAACATGCTACCCTGTTTCACAATAGCCACATCACTGGCAAACCTTATATACATTGGTGTGTGGACTCCAAACAAAGTTTCAAACAATGTTTATCAAACACAGTCCAAAGGAGCAAACACCTTGTTTAGTGTTGAGATGGGGAAATTTGGCCCATGAGCCACACAATGTATCGGGAGCCCCTATTTCCAACCTCAATTTTCTGTTGTCCATCCATCCAAGTCACCCAGAAGCCCTTGATCTACTGAAATGTCTCTGTTCTTTTCACTTAGTTTTTCTTCCAAAATTGTGACAATGGTGAAGTGACATCTGATTACTCTTTGGAGGACACAAGGAGGGCATCAGAGTTAATTTTGGTGATAATGGGATGGAAAATTGGTCCCAAACCTCTCTGCAGTTGCCTATCCCTATACAGTGGATGCAGGGCTCATAGGGCCAGAATTCAGATGATGCACAGCTACTTCCAGCAGCACTATGTCTTCCCAGGTTCCTGGCAGCATCCTATGATGGAGACCCAAGGGCAGCTCAACCCATTACACAAAGTAAGCATTTGCAGTATAGTTGATTTTGCCCAGGGGCGCTCTTGAGGTGCTCTTGGGGGAAAATAGACCTTGACATATGCGAGTTGTAGTTACTGGGATGTATAGTTCACCTAAAATTAAAGAGCATTCTGAACTCCAACAATGATTGAATTGAACCAAATATGGCACACAGAACTCCCACGACGAACAGAATATATATATCAGTGATTGGTTTGGGGGGGGGGGCACCAAAATACTGTTTGCTTACCATTAAAAATTACCTAGGGCTGCCTCTGTGGAGACCTGAGAACATGGGAGGCTTCCTGTGTTCTCATAGGACAAACCGGGAAAAGCATGGGGAGAAGCTTTGTGATGACACTCCCCTCCATGGGATGGGGAAGGGAGCGATGCAGGGCGAGGAGCAATGGTTTCCTCCACTGCCCACCGGATTTGCCCGGCTGCCCTATGAATGACCCCACTTTTGATTTTGATTTTGTGTATATCCAGATTCACAAAGCTGCAGGCATACATTGTCCCCAGGCCCATGTAAATGGAAAGAGCTGATAGGAAAGGAAAATTTAAGGAACTGAATCAGACCATCCTCATGATCAAACAAATAAAATCATATTCAAAAAAAAAGAAAAGAAAAGAAAAGAAAGGTTCAACGCTTCTTGGAGAGAGGGGGTGATAGGGAGGGGGAGGGGGAAAACAGATAGATACAAATAGTAGGCAATTATAGTAATGGAAAGGCTAAGATTACAGATCAGTCTAGAATGGTATGAGTAAATATGTGAAAAAACTTCCTTTGTCTTTTCCCCCTTTTCTGTAATGCAAATATGTAATGTTATGTTCTACTTATATAATCTAATAAAACCCCAAAAGATATTGTTCCCTGGCTACATTGAAATCATTTGCACATAGCAAAAATGCATGGGTCTGGCTAGTATCTATGTCCATACACAGACCTCTATCCATTAATAAAACCTCCAAAAGTGAAATTTCTTTTTAGAAAGTCTTTTTACATGAACAGAACTCCTTTCCTTCTTGTTCTCCTTATTCAAAGTGTTTTCTTTTGCCATCATCAGCATTGGAAAAGTAGTGAAGTAGAGCTGGAAAAACAGAAGGTTGGTATTAGATTGCAGCAGTATGCCTACAATGCAATAAAGCTTGAAATGGGAAAGAATGGGAGTCTGCTCTTCTGATCCTACTGCAGGCATCCATACCCACTGTAGAGTAGGAGAGGGAAACAGCAACTGGTTGCTAAATCCCTGACTGAGTGCCCTTCCAGACAAGCCTCAAAATGTGGGGCCTGTCAGGCTTTTACCAGAGGCATCCAATAAACGCAAATTAATTAAATATCCCATTAGGCCCAGGTCTTCCTGAAAGGCCTGGGTCTAATGGGGTATTGTACCTGTGGGGATCGACTACTGGGTAGTCCTGGGACTACCTGGGAGTCAGTCCCTACAGCCATCTCTCACTTTGGGCTTCTGGAGCCCAAAGGTGTGAGATGGTACCCACCTCCTCCCCCTAAGCTCCCCCAAAAACTAGCCTTAAAAAATTACTGGGCTGCCATTAAGCTGCTCCAGCAGTCCTCCTGGCACATAGAAATGGCATGCCAGGAGGCCCGGAGTGGGGGGTGCAAGTAAAATGAGTCCTCCCTCCCCCACCTCCTGGCGGGGGCAAAATGTCAGGAGATTATGCTTCTAGAACAGGGCCATATACCCTGAAAAACCTACAACAATCCAGTGATTCCAGCCATGAAAACCTTCGACAATGCAGTCTGGTAAGTGTTTTTTAAAAAATTAAGGGCAATTTTGGGGGAGGGAGTTTTTTCTGGTGTTTGGATGCCCTCCCAGACACCCGGACACCCGCTGTGGGCTTTCCCCCTGTCTGAAAGAGCCCCAATAATGCATGAAGAGCAAAGCAGAAGGAAAAGGGGAGAGCCAGGATTTTGATTTGGGGGGGGGTGAGTTTGTTTCGGGGGGCGCTGAGTCTGAGTGAAAGAGGGTCTAGCCTAGCAAACCTTTTGTATCATTACCCCAATACCCCCATGCATATGGGATATATTGAGTATGGTGATCAGATCATGATATGAATAAACATAACAGTTTAAATAATGCACTAGTAAGGCCTTTTCGCGAACCACCATGAGAATTTCGGGGGGGGGGGAGCTGAAGCCCCTCAAGCCCCCCCCCCCCCCCAGGCTACATGCCTGCGGAGAGCAGATAAGCCTTCTTCACCATCTCCCCACTCAGGATGCTAAAACATAAAACATAGCTATATAGGTTTGATCACCAAAGAAGAAAACATAAATAAAAGGATGCTGAAAGAAAAGGTCCCTGCATTTTAGAAGAAGCCTTCAAATGTTCTCTAGAATATTTACAATGTTTACTTCTGCTACACTTATCTGACCTGGCTGATTCATTATTTATGTGCATATTATTAATTTTGAGTTAATGTTGCTGAAACATGTTCTTCTTTTTGTGAAGTAGGAAACTATCCCTATCTTTCCCTTGCTCCTGCAACTGGTAGTAAGTTGTCTGTTACAGAAATAATGCACAGAGATGCATTTACTTGGTTAAATAAGGTACACCCATATGTTTTGCCATATTCCTTGGTAAAAGGAACATGAAATAACTTCTTACATTGCCCCCCCCCTCCAATAATACAAAAATAATCACATACTTTAAATATAAATAAACCCAAGGCCTTCTTTTCCTTATCCTGGCCTGAATCCTCCAGGATCCCTGATCTGTTTCCAAAACCGAGAATGAAAATCTCATTGTTGTCATATGAAAATAAATAAAAGGATCTGATAGATGGTGTGCTGAATTTATTCTTCACTAAATGTAAGGAGGAGCAATATCCCAGTTTATGAAAACTATTGTATGACATTTCTGTCTCAGTCAGATGTGGGCAATGAGAGGCCATCCAGATGCTGTTGGAAAACAACTCCCACCAGCCTCCTCTAAGCACATTCAACAGTGGGGATTACTGAGCTGCCATCCAATTAAACACGAAGAACACAATTCCCCCTCTCCTGATCCACCTTGTATGATAAGTGTCTAGGATATTATATATAGAGAGAGGTGGGGGGGGGGGGGAGTTCTGCTTGTGGAAAGACAAAATCTTGATTATCTAATGCAGATAAATAATTCGTATTTATATGTTGGGTTGTATACATTTTGCCAGCACTGATGTATTATTGTTGTATTCGGGCACTGAATGTTTGCCTTTATGTTTGGAATCTGCCCTGAGTCCCTTTGGGGAGATAGAGTGGAATATAAATAAAGTTTTATTATAAAGTTTTATTATATCTGCTAAGCACCCGACTTCATTATTTATGACTGAAAACAACTCTTTCAAGCCCTTCATGGAGGCTTGGGTATGTGGAAAATGTCCAGTTGCCATTCTTGTCTGTCCTTGATCCAGCACAAGCTGTGCCACCCCACAAAACTGAAGCTAGAAGTAACATTGCTGAATACTGGGATTTGTGGTGTGATAAGAGACTACAGGGCTCATGCAGAAAAATTGAAATAGTACTTTCTAAACTGCAGATCTGAGGATTCCATAGGATGTTGCCATAGTTGTTCATGCCACAAAAACAAATAAAAAAAAAGAAACCCATGGAGAAAACACACCACACACGTTTCCTTCAGTGGTTCGCTTTGGTCTTGAAGACAGTTACGGTAATCAGCTTTGTTGTTTTCACTTACCATGTCAAACTTGGTTGAATTGACTGGTATCTCTTGGGTCTCATGTACACTTCGAAAAACTATTTTCAGCTTTGCTGAATCGATTGGGATTTTATTGGGTGCCAGGCACAAACTACACATGACGTAAATCACGTTTAGTCACTCATAGCAGCAATTTCATTTTCAAGCAGAGAAGGGTGTAAAGGGAAATATCTCATTTGTCGTCCTTGCTGGTTTTGTACCTCTAAATTATCTTCCCCCTCCACAGTCTTTAGTACTCTTCGGGGAAAAGACGCAAATAACTTATCTACGTTACCTGCATGGGATTTCAAGTAAGCTGCAGGAAGTAACTGGTAGGTGGAAAACTAGCAACAGAGGGCACATTAAATGTTCCTCAGCCCCACCTGTTTTCTGTTGGATAGACAACCTAGAAAGTTTCCATTTCCTTTTTCAAGAAGGAAAGATGTGGGAATATTGTATGTCTTTGATGTGATGTGGTTTGAGCCTCAATTCTGGCTATATTCATGCATGATTTATTTGCTAGTTGTGTTTCAGGCCGGATTCTTGCATCTGTTGTTGATGGTGGTTAGATGCAGAATGATTCAAAAACTTGAAATGCTCACTGGGGGTTATGGGAACGATAATCCAGATAAGTAACTTTTTGATGAGATGAGAATTTTCATCCTTGGTTTCGCATGACAAAGGCTTCTGAAAACAAGCCACCCATGTACTGAAACCTGAGGTTTACTGCTTCTTAATATTCCTGCCAAAAGGTAAAGCAAACTAGAAAGGCATTTTGACTTCTCAGAGGCTGAACCCAATGCAGTAGATATCAGTGATAACTAAAGAGATTGCTGAGGCAACCTTTATCCATACAGCTGGGAATCTAGAGTTAATCGGCAATAGCAGAATCTAATCTGAGTCAGGGATGAGAGCTGATCCCTAGAACCTATGGTTAATAAAAGGATTTAGCTTTCTCTCTCTCATACACACACACAAATCTTCCATCCCAGCATGCTGAATTTTTATAAGATGAAATATCTTTCCTGGGCATACAAGAAACATCAGAGCTTCTATTCCAATCAGGCACCCAGAGCAAACTAAAAAGGAAGACATGAGAGCAACAGTATTCTTCTGTTTGTGTTCTCCAGCTACCCGAAATGGAAAGCATATTGCCTCTGGTACTGGAAGTAACATATATGATGAAATTTCAGCTAGGAACACAGATAAAGAGGTCTGTACCTGGTGAGCTTCTGCTAAACCAGACCAGCCAGGGCACAAAACAAGGACTCTGGGTTGAAGGCAAACTACAAAGGTTTATTTACAGTATGGCCAAAAGGGGTGCAAGTACCAATCAACACTCAAAATAAACAAGTATAAATACACAAAAAAATATAAGACTGTCAGTAATGACAGCCATTCAGACTTCCCACACCTCCTCCTGATTGGCTGAGGAACCATGCCAGCTAGGATCCACATAGTGATTGGCTAAGGTTTCCCTGATGTCACTGATAGAAGGAGGAGATCTCTGTGATGACAAGAAGAACAACTGATCATTGAAAGGTTAAAAGATCCAGTCCATTGCAGAGACAGCCATGTAGAGAACGTGAAACTGGGGGAGATGATGACATGGGTATGCAGATGATTCCTTGATTGAAGTGTCCCATTCCATAGAGACAAAGGTGCAAGACCCCAAAAGGTGACAATCATAAATACCCAGAGGTTTGGCTGTCTATTCAGAAGACTAATTTATTAATATTTGTTTAGTCTTCTCCATGAGAATGGCAAGCCCCCAGCCTTAGTCAAACAGGTAAACATCCTAAGTTCATCTTGGTTACAAAAGAGCTATCTATCACACATATATACACAAAAGGATCTGATAGTGTGTGTCTTGGGAGATCACTTGAGGGACTTTCTGTTAATTGTACAGCGTTCTTTATTCCCAGGAACTTATGCAAACAGGGTGCATTGGGAGAGCATTTAGAAATTGATACAGTATACAAGCTATACAATTTACACAAGAAATATCATTTTTATACATTTATTAAAGGGTTTAGCTTTGATAGAGTTTGGGGTACAGTTGCTGGTGTGTCTTTCCGGAGCCTCCAGTGGCTTTGATATTGCAAAACTTTGAAAAAGAAAAAAAAAGTCCTATTTTTTGCTTGAAGTCTTAATTATCACAATCTTTTGAGGAGGGGGGTGCCATGGTTTGACAACACATAGCCATCACCACTGGTAGTAGTTGACATCCTTACCCTTTACAAATGTACCCAATCATCTTCTATATTAGCAGGCATCATGACATTCGAGGGTATCAAGTTCCTTGATTTAGCTGTGCTCCATGTAAAGATGTACTTCATTTTGTTTCTTTTCCCCACCAGAAGAATTCCTCCTCCTCTTCCTCCTTCCACTTGATTTGTATTCCACTTTGACCCCAGACTGGAACACAAAGGAACTTACAATTTTAAAAAGCCCAATACAACTGTAACATATAAAACAATATTTCATGTTCTCACTGATGGCCATTGGCTACTGTGCCAGGGATGCAGAGAATCTACTTTCAGTTTTATTCTAGACTTGAGAGGGTTTTTTGTGGAAGTTAGATGCCAATTTTGCCCCTAGCCACCTCCTCCTTCATATGCTGCACACCCCAAAAGTAATCACAAATATCTCAGTTTCCTCTGCAGTGCTTCTGACAATGGTGACAGAAAATCTAGAACTTTAAAGAAAAACGAATTAACCTCCAGAACATTCCAAAGAATGTTCTGATTCACTGTCATCTTTCCTGCTGAAATAAATAGCTTGAAAACCCTTTTGGGTGCTAGAACTATGACATTTTATGATAACATGTCTTAAAACTTGTTTGCGAACTTCTGCTCACAGTCCCTCTTAAATAAGAAGTTAGTATTATGGAATAGATGTATGTGGGAGGGAAGATGATTATTTGGCATCCATTGCCCCTTAGATCTGAGCTCTGTAGCTGCAAGAGCTCTTCTACTTCTTAAAGTGGCAAGAGAACTGTCACTGCATTTATTGTATTGCACCCCAGTGTACTGTTTCCCTCCATCGCAGTGGTTCTCACCTTTGAGGAGAACAGCACAAGCTTCACAAACTAGAAAGTGCTGCTTTCCATACAGCTGTATAGGTGCAAATGCCCCAGGCATCAAAGGGCTTCATCACAGATGGATATGGATTTGCCACACCTAATTGCAAATCCACGGGGTCCTGGCAAGGAGTGTGGAGAGCCTGTCTCTCCATGCCCTGCATTGCCCACCTTTACTTCACCCCATCACATGGGGGAAGTGTCGCTGCTCAGCTTTCCCCCATTGCTCCAAAGGCAACACAGAAGCATCGAGCCCAGTCAGAAGACCCTGTACATTGTGTAAGTGGAGAGCAAGTGGCATATGACGGGCACATCAGCTCACCTGATGAGGTCAAAGATAGAATTGCCAGATCTCAAGGTACTGGTTGAAGACTCGGGGAATTGATATGCTTCTCCAAGTTTCTGGATTGGGAAAAATGTTGGGGGGGGGGGGGAGAAAGTTTAATTTTATTCTGTGAATTATATCTAATAAGGGAGACAACCGATCATATCATTACCAGTTTGACTTCTCCCAACAATTAATCCTTTCCCCACTACTGATGGGCAAATGTGTCTATAGCTGCCAATTTCACCATGTTCCCATCACCTACATTGTGAGCTGACAGAGAGCAGAATGCTCCTTCTTTCCTACTCTTTTCCTCCCCCTTGCTATTCCAGAATTGTTGAGATATTTATAGTGTTTTGGATTTTTTATATTAACCAGTCCTGCAACTGTAAAATTGCTTTTATAACAATAACAACAACAACAACAACACATTTTGAAGCTGTAGAATTACAGAAAGGTGAAGTTGCAAGAGTACATGGAAACACATTCATGGAATCACAGATCAGTGAAATGGTGCTATAGCACCAATAGTGAAAAGCACAACAATGGTGGTCTCATGCCACTATGTATCCAATATCACTGTTTACATGACTACCATGGAATAGTATGACATTACTTTAAAGTTTGGATGTTCATCTCCACTCCATTCCACATTGACAACAGAACTGACTGGTCTGGAGCAAAGTTATTTTTATGTGTGTGATATTTGTATCACATCAGTGAAAAACCACTTACTATTTGGAGGAAGACAGGCTGTGCAACCCAGCATAGAATCATAGAGCCGACCCATGCACCTTCCCGTTAGCTGGCAACTGCCAGCAAAATGTTATTGCTCGAAAGGGCTGTGTGAAGAGGTCCATAAGTAAGGTATTACTTTGCACCCATGTTCAGTCTGCTTGCCCAGAAGCAGTTCCACTATTCTGCCTAAACTTTACTTTCCTTGCTTCTGTAATATCACAAAGATCTATCTCTATGACATTGCAAGAGAGTACTCTCTGGTCTCAGGTTTTGACCTTGAAATCTCAGGGGATGGGAAATTGCTGGCCTGGCAATGATAGCTGACCAGGAAAATTGCACATTGGTCATTTTGGCTAGTGAAGTCCCCTTGCAGGGGCTGCAGATATCTACTTGCAAGTGTGCAATTTGCCACCCCTTCTACTTTATTGTCTGGGGTGGGTGCTTGATCCTGCCTAATTACAGGGCTTGGCAGATTAGCCAGGGCCTACAGATTAGCCAGAGTTTTTGTGTTCTTAAGATAGTACAGCCCAATGGTAAAAAGCCATAAACCCAGAGAATCATCCACTGTGAGATCCTTAAGCAACTGGCATGGAAGGCATTGTTTACCATGTTTTTTATTCTTTGCTGCAAAATATGGAATAGATTTTCTGCTCCAAGTGCCAGCCTGATACATGCCCTTTAGCTCCTAAGAAACAGCATGAAATGAAGGTGAGATGGAAAGGCAGACTCAGGAGGAAGAGCTTGGCAACAGGCTAGGATTACATGTCAAATTGATGACACAAACTTGAGAGCTCCTTCAAGTATTCTAGCACAGAAACTAAAACAATCAAGATGATATGAAACAAGCAGCTGGCTGGGTAGCAGAGGAATGTGGTGCACTGACAATTAAGGTAAAGTGTTTCATGTAGAAAACAAAACACAATGTGCATAGTTATGACAGGAGATGGCTAGCTAGCAGTGTTTCCAAGTAAGATTTATATGCTACAATTTGGCAGCGATAAGACTAAATTCACAATGTGTCTGTAATGCCATAGCAAATCAAGTCAACACCATGTTATGGTCTATCAACAAAAGCATCACTTTCAATGCCTATTTGTGTCCCTCAGCCTCATTAACATACAGATGAAAAACAGGATATTCATCACATTTCCCTGCATTGACCCTGCAATTATTCCATTAATGCCATACACATCACACACATTTTGGTGAGATCATATAACCAGCCACACATCTCTCCTTGTTGGACTCTCCTCACTGCTAGGTCTGCATTTCCACCTGTAGTGCAGTCTTCCTCTTTTCCTACTTCCTACAAGCATTATCGTCTTTTCCAGTGAGTCACATCATCTCATGATATGTCCAAACTATGACAGCCCCAGGTTAGTAATCTTGGCTTCTAGGAAGAGCTTTGATTTGCTCAAGGATGCGTTCATTTCTCTCTTTAACAGTCCATGGTATCCATAGAAATCAGAAATACTACTAGTTTATGGTCCTAAAATTTAGATGGTGTTTTTCAGAAGTCTTCCTTTACATTTTAAAAACCTCTTCTTCCCTAATGTTTTCTATTACTTGAAAGAAAAGATATGGTAAAGTAGCTGAAATTCAGGGAATGTTATGGGAAACAGTAAGCAGCCAAACATTAGGCTTCTTTCAGTGATGCCAAACTTCTCTTTGCAAGAGGGGAAAGAACTACTGGAACTTTGTTAAGTGTGGCTACATTGTAAAGTGTAGCAATACTCAAGAACATTCAAAGTAGATTCCCGTGTCTCTGAAAGTGAGAATCAGGTTCAGAACAAGATAAGTGTTGCCGTGAATGATTGTCCATTTCGCTTGATTGCTCTGCGCTTTGATTTCCTCTCTGTGTAATGGTCAGACAAGCAGCTTTCTTTATAGCCTAAGGGGATTTTTCTTTTTTTAAAATCAAGTTGAAATAAGCAAGCATGAATATTTTGTTTCCAATTGCATTGTAAAGGCTGTTTAGTGTGTGCCACTATTTGGGATCCAGAAACTCTCAGAAATAATCATGGTAAAGAGCACAGGTAGGAGACATTGGGCCTTCCCTGTCTGTGGCTGATAACTCAAGTTTGTTACATTAATTTTCAAAGAGAAAATCATTGTGTAACTCATTAGAAAACCTCTTCCTCCATCAACTCATTACCATTAAGATTACATTTTAATTACTATTTTGTTACATTGTTTAAGGATGGCTATTACTCGGGGGGGGGGGGGGTCAGCCAAAATGCCATCCGTGGAAAGATATAACCAAACAGTTTTAAAGTCATTTTTTAAATTAAATTACATTTCTGTACCCAGCCAAATGCCAACATTTTTTTTATTTTGTGTCAAAACCATTGCATTAAATAGTTAATCTAAAACTGATAAAGTGATCACAATCTGCTGGATAGTTTTAGACCAAAAACGAGCAACAGCGACTGCATTGTCTGTAGCTTTAAACAGTTCTTCCTCTGTGCATGAGGCAGGGCATTGTGGGCAAGCATACAGGTGCTGGATTTTTTGTTCTGCTCCACAATCGCACAAGGTGAAGGAGGTGGAGGATTCTTCTAAGTAATGCTATTTGCCAACTCTGCTTCTGAGTCTGTTCAGGGACTTCCAAGTTGCCCATTCTTGGTTTGCCCCTGGAGGAAGACCCTTGTGGGAAGCCATCCAGTTGGAATTGCTTTATTTTTCTGCTGGGGATATTCTTTCTGCTCCTGGAGGAACATTTAGAGGGGTGATGGTTCTCATGAAATGCATCATTATTGTATTGTTTTGCTTTGTTATGAGTTATTTATTGTTGTATTGTTGTTGTTATGTTTTATGATATGTTTGGGCTCGGCCTCTTGTAAGCCACACCGAGTCCTGCGGGAGATGGTTGCGGGGTATAAATAAAGGATTATTATTATTATTATTATTATTTCCTTTATTTAAGTCTAGTGGGAGGAGGCGGATAGCTATATAGTAGGTGTTCAACCTTATTTCTCTCACAATTGGCAGCAACTTCCTGTTGCACATCTGGGGGAGGGGGGGAATGCCAGCTAGCTTATAGAGTCTATCAATGTGCCAACTTAAAGGCATATGCAATGTTAAAGGTCAATGTGAGTTGATAAAGTTATGTATTTGCAGTTTCAGTTAATTATAGCCAGCTGTAAGATCAGGTTTATTGTGGGGGAGATTACTACATTCAGATCTCTTATTATGCCAACCACAATGGAAGTAACATGTCTCTCACACTTGAATGGTTTTGATGGATAAAAAACCATATATACAAATATGAATTTTCCTTTGCTACTTAAACTTCTCCAACACTACTGTTGAAGATATACAAGGATCTTCTACTTCCTTGATAATATTTTGCAAAACTAAATGTTTTGATTCTTCTTCAACCAGTTTCATCATGTGGAAAGGAAGATGCCTAAGTGGCAGTAGGCTACTGCTGAAAAGTAATACCAATATAGAATCATAGAATCATAGAATCAAAGAGTTGGAAGAGACCTCATGGGCCATCCAGTCCAACCCCCTGCCAAGAAGCAGGAATATTGCATTCAAATCACCCCTGACAGATGGCCATCCAGCCTCTGTTTAAAAGCTTCAAAAGAAGGAGCCTCCACCACACTCCGGGGCAGAGAGTTCCACTGCTGAACGGCTCTCACAGTCAGGAAGTTCTTCCTCATGTTCAGATGGAATCTCCTCTCTTGTAGTTTGAAGCCATTGTTCCGCGTCCTAGTCTCCAAGGAAGCAGAAAACAAGCTTGCTCCCTCCTCCCTGTGGCTTCCTATCACATATTTATACATGGCTATCATATCTCCTCTCAGCCTTCTCTTCTTCAGGCTAAACATGCCCAGCTCCTTAAGCCGCTCCTCATAGGGCTTGTTCTCCAGACCCTTGTTCTCCAGAATGTTTCATGTTTCCTCTCAGCCTTCTCTTCTTCAGGCTAAACATGCCAAGCAAGCCGCTCCTCATAGGGCTTGTTCTCCAGACCCTTGATCATTTTAGTCGCCCTCCTCTGGACACATTCCAGCTTGTCAATATCTCTCTTGAATTGTGGTGCCCAGAATTGGACACAATATTCCAGATGTGGCCTAACCAAAGCAGAATAGAGGGGTAGCATTACTTCCTTAGATCTAGACACTATGCTCCTATTGATGCAGGCCAAAATACCATTGGCTTTTTTTGCCGCCACATCACATTGTTGGCTCATGTTTAACTTGTTGTCCACGAGGACTCCAAGATCTTTTTCACACGTACTGCTCTCGAGCCAGGCACCCATTCTGTATCTTTGCATTTCATTTTTTTTGCCAAAGTGGAGTATCTTGCATTTGTCACTGTTGAACTTCATTTTGTTAGTTTTGGCCCATCTCTCTAATCTGTCAAGATCGTTTTGAATTCTGCTCCTGTCCTCTGGACTATTGGCTATCCCTCCCAATTTGGTGTCGTCTGCAAAATTGATGATCATGCCTTCTAGCCCTTCATCTAAGTCATTAATAAAGATGTTGAACAGGACCGGGCCCAGGACGGAACCCTGCGGCACTCCACTTGTCACTTCTTTCCAAGATGAAGAGGAAGCATTAGTGAGCACTCTCTGTGTTCGTCCACTTAACCAATTACAGATCCACCTCACCGTAGTTTTGCCTAGCCCACATAGGACTAGTTTCCTTGCCAGAAGGTCATGGGGGACCTTGTCGAAGGCCTTACTGAAATCCAGGTACGCTACATCCACGGCATTCCCCGCATCTACCCAGCTTGTAGCTCTATCGAAGAAAGAGATCAGATTAGTCTGGCATGACTTGTTTTTGATAAATCCATGTTGACTATTAGCATTAAGTAGTTCTGCCTTTTCTCTATCCCCTGTCAGCATTGCCCCATCTTCTCCTCGAAGAGGTCCTATCACCTCCTTGTTTTTCCTTTTTCTACTGACATAAGAATAGAAGCCCTTTTTATTGTTTTTAATGTCCCTGGCAAGTCCTGAGCTCGTTTTTTGCTTTAGCCTTGCGGACCTTTTCCCTACAGGTGTTGGCTATTTGTTTGAATTCTTCTTTGGTGATTTCTCCCTTTTTCCAGTTCTTGTGCATGTCTCTTTTGTGTCTCAGCACAGTTAGAAGTTCTTTGGACATCCATTCTGGCTTCTTTGCACTTGTCCTATTTTTTCTCTTTGTTGGCACGGTTTGCAATTGCGCCTTGAGTATTTCACTCTTGAGAAATTACCATCCATCCGTAACTCCCTTGTCTTTTAGTATCTGTGTCCACGGAATGCTGCTCAGCGTTTCCTTCATTTTTTGGAAATCAGCTCTCCTAAAGTCCAAAATGCGGGTTTGACTTGTCTTAGTTTCGGCCTTCCTTTGTACCTCAAATTGCAGGAGCACATGGTCACTTGCCCCTAAGGATCCTACCACTTCGACTGCATCGATCAGGTCCTCCGCATTTGTTAGGATGAGATCAAGAGTAGCCAATCCCCTTGTTGCCTCTTCTACCTTCTGGACCATGAAATTGTCTGCAAGGCAAGCGAGGAATTTGTTGGACCTTGTACTCTTGGCCGAGTTTGTTTTCCAGCAAATATCGGGATAGTTGAAATCGCCCATGACTACTACATCTCTTCTCTGTGCCTGTTTGGTCAACTGTTGGCAGAAGACTTCATCAAGTTCTTCCTCCTGGCTTGGGGGTCTGTAGTAGACGCCTACAACGACATCTTTTTGAGTCCCAGTTCCCTTGATTCTTATCCAGATGATTTCAAGCTGGTTTTCCAGATTGCTGTCTTGAATCTCTTCTGCAGCATAAGAGTTTTTGACATATAAGGCTACTCCGCCTCCTCTCCCCTTTGTTCGGTTTCTGTGAAAGAGGTTATACCCCTCGATATCTACATTCCAGCGATAGGAGTCATCCCCACCAGGTTTCAGTGATCCCTATGATATCATATTTGTGGTGTTGTGCTAAAAGTTGGAGTTCGTCTTGTTTATTTCCCATGCTCTGTGCATTAGTGTAAAGACATGTGAGCCCCTGAGATCTTCCCTTGAGCTGTTTAATTGGGATTATTGTGCTTTTGGTACTTGGTCCTTGTTGTGTTTGTGCAGCCCTCCGTTTAGCCTTCTGGCGATTCCCAGACATTATGGGTAAAGTAGTGTTCGCAAGGCTGTTGTCCCCCTCCCCCGGTGGACCTAGTTTAAAGTGCGTCTAATGAGGTTTGCGAGTCTGTGAGCAAAAAGGTGTTTTCCTACTTGCGTGAGATGCACCCCATCCCTTGCCAGTAGGCCATCCTCCTGGAAAAGCAGGCCATGGTCGAGGAAGCCAAAGCGTTCCTCCTGACACCATTTTCTAAGCCAGTCATTGACCTGTACTATTTTTCTGGCTCTTGTGGGTCCGTGTCTTACAACAGGGAGGAGGGATGAAAAGACCACCTGTACATTACATTCTTTTAGCTTTGCTCCTAGAGCTCGAAAATCATTTGTGATCTTTTGAAACGTATGCCTTGCAGTATCATTGGTTCCTACATGAATCAACATGAGGGGAGGACGGTGATAGGGCTTGAGGAGCCTGGTGAGCCTCTGAGTGATATGGTGTATTTTTGCCCCCGGTAGGCAGCATATTTCTCGAGCCATCCCATCTGGTCTGGAAATGACAGCTTCCGTTCCTCTAAGGAGGGAGTCGCCTACTACCAAGACCTGTTTACTTTCGGGAATGACAGGGCCCCTTTTGTGCAATGTAGTGTGTAGGTCTCCAGAAAAGTGATCCTGTTGGTGTGAATTGTGTAGGTGAAAAGTGTTGTCCTCCTCCTTGACATCCCTGGTGCATTCGTCAAGGACAATCCATTGAGATTCGTCCAAGAGCCTATGGTTCTCCTGTATGTGTTCCTGTTGCACCTGGTCTATGGTTGGGGATGGTACACCTGCACGATTGTGACATTTCATTAGCTTTCTTTTAGCTTTCCAGGTCCTTGAAAGATTGCTTCACAAGTCTGGAAGCTTCAAGTCAGTCTATTAAAGTGAATATCTTGGACTATGTGAATCAGTTATAGCACAGTAGATGATGTGTAACTAAGCCGTGTATCACTGCCATGGGCAACCAAATGTTGGAGAATTGTAACAGCTATGCCCTCAAGCAAAATGTGGCTTGCAACTTCCCATGCTCTGTTAATGGTTTTGAAGTTCTTTATGCATACTGTGACATTGCTGTATTCTGAAGCAATAGCTGTGGCATGCTTGACCGTCATACTCACGTCACATTGTTTTTTTGTCCCTGAATGAACATGTGGCAATATGGCAGACAATTCTCTTTAGAAACACTTGGTTGTGTGTGATGTGCTGTACAAACATACACAGTGTCTAGCATATTGATTGCTTTTATCACCATTACCCTATATACTCATGTATAAGTCTTAACATTTTATTCAAAATATCAATCCAAAAAACCTGAGTCAACTTATTCATGCGTAGATATAAGAACTGTACTTTAACTCTTAACCAAAAGCAACCAGAATGGCCAAAGATGAAAGTTTAGGCTATCCTGGAAGAACGTAAAAATACACCAGCGCTCTCTGCTCTCTTGATCATACAGCAGCTTTTGGCCTTTTTGAATGCCTGGTTGGGGAAATGGCTCTAGCACCTCTCCCCATGGAATAGCCCTCGAGTTATCATTGGTTTGGGGCTGTGGTGGTGCAGCAGGTTAAACTGCTAAGCTGCAGAACTTGTTGATTGGAAGGTTGGTGGTTCGAATCCACAGACGTTGTTAGCCCCAGCTTCTACCAACCTAACAGTTTGAAAACATGCAAATGTAAGTAGATCAGTAGGTACCATTTCAGGGGGGAAGTAATAGTACTCCATGCAGTCATGCCGGCCACATGAACTAGGAGGAGTCTATGGACAACAGTGGCTCTTCAGCTTAGAAATGAAGATGGGCACCACCCACCAGAGTTGGACACGACTAGACTTAATGTCAAGGGGAAACCTTTATCTTTACTTTATCATTGACTAATATCAAAACCATGTATGAATCAAACCCTCCCTTGACTCATATATGGAATCGATAAGTATATGATAAATCAAATGGCATTTCTGGGAATGGCACACGTGAAGATAATACATGTAATTGAACCAGGTTACATCTCTTGTATTTGACTTATACACTAGCACCTTCTAAGAGATTTAAAGATGGGCTCAAAGCCAACCTTAAAAACTCTGGCATAGACACTGAGAACTGGGAAGCCCTCGCCCTTGACCACTCCAGCTGGAGGTCAGCTGTGACCAGCAGTGCTGCAGAATTTGAAGAGGCATGAATGGAGGGTGAAAGGGAGAAGCGTGCCAAGAGGAAGGCACGTCAAGCCAACCCCGACCGAGACCGCCTTCCACCTGGAAACCAATGCCCTCACTGCGGAAGAAGATGCAGAGCAAGAATAGGGCTCCACAGCCACATACGGACCCACAAGAATACTGGAAGACAAGTAAGTAAGTAAAGCACCTTCTATGCATTGCGGGGGGAGGGGGGTGTGCATCCAGCCTGGGTTATCTTCCCTTAATCCAGGAGGTTCTAACAAAACCTAGCTCTAAGCATGAATTTGCTGAAACATTAAACTTTAAGCACAGAACAATACCAAAATCCAGAATCATCTTCTGTGCATGTTCACAGTGCCTTCCTGAAATATTACTTCATAATCAGAGGGTTAAACACTGGTTGTGGTTGAAGAACCATCTATCATAAATCACACTCTCGGGAGCTCTAAAATCTGTTCTGTGAATCCCACAATTAGACCTTTGAAGTCAGGGGTATAGCAGTAGGAACAGAAGGCAAACAAATATTAAATTCCTCAAATACCACAATTACTCATACATATGTGGTTATAATGCTTCATGTATCTACATTGACAGATGCTGTTCATGCATGGCTTATTTTCATTTGACTTCATTCATTATACTTTCTAGGAACAAATGGATATGGCTTAAGGAACAGAGAGAGGATGGATGGAATTTCAGGAGTGTGTGAGAGAAATATATCCCCTGAAGCATAATACTCCTAATCCATTTCCCATTCACCCAAGGACCAAGGGTGAATTATGCTATAGAACTAATGTACTGTAGTTTTATACTGCTTTCATTGCCATGGCTCAATATTGTAGTATCCTAGGATCTGTAGTCTTTACTGTTCTCTACAAAAATTGCTAGTTTGGTTTGATTCCTCACCAAACTAGATGCACCCCCCATCATCCCTTGCATTTGCTACTCAGGAAATGAATGGAAAATCACAGGTCTCATTTAGTTCTTGTAACATTGAAATAACGCACTGAATGGGACTGTATTGTTGAAGGCTTTCATGGTGGAATCACTGGGTTGCTGTAAGTTTTTGGGGCTGTATAGCCATGTTCCAGAAGCAAACTCGGAAATTTTAAAGTTTTTTTTAAAATACTGGTAGCCAGATTTTGTTCATTTTCATGGTTTCTTCCTTTCTGTTGAAATTTCTGTTGAAAATTTCCAAGCACATGGACAATTTCAACAGAAAGGAAGAAACCATGAACATGAACAAAATCTGGTTACCAGTATTTAAAAAAACTCTAAAGTCATAACAATTTTCAAAAACAGGGGAATTCCAGACAAGAAACAATCAGGAACAGCTAATCACCTCACAACAATGGATTCCCCCAGGTAGCAAGAAGCCAGACCTTGAAAACTGCTAGGCTATTAAATGCTAATCAAGGTAACCAATCGAAACATTCACATCTACCTCCAACAGACAAGAGTTCTCTCTCCCACCCTAGACATTCTACAGATATCCAACAGACCTCACAACCTCTGAGGATGCCTGTCATAGATGCAGGTGAAACATCAGGAGAGAATGTTTCTGTAACATGGCCATACAGCCTGAAAAACTTACAGCAACCCAGGAACTATATTTGCTTTAAAGACTGTATTTAGACAGGTAATCACCATATGTCTTTCTTTACCCCCTCCTCAGTCAGAATTAGAATGAAATGCTTCATAATGATAGGGAAATTGTACAGTTTTATGTTCTTGCTCTCTATCTTTCACACACATACAGTAAAATTGTACTGTCCCATTACATTGAGATTTTGGTCTTTTGAAATGGAAATTACAAGACAGCAAATGGGAAAAAAGCCCAGAAAAGAGAGACAAATTTTGTACATTTTATATGAAAAGGGAGACATGAGACACCATAAATCGTTGCTGTAGTCCTGGCCCTTCTTCCATACTTTCCATTCCCATCTCTATTACATTTTGGGTGGATGCCATGGGCCCCATCATCCTTACCCTGCTAGTTTTATGACCTTTTACTTGCAGACAGAGCTTGATTTTTTTTTAAAAAAAATGAACTGAGAGTTAAAGTTAGAAAGCAATGTTTTCAGACAATATGTGTAGCAAGTGCTTTTTTATGGCAAAAGTGAATCAATGTCTTTTAGTCTATTACAGAGTACTTTTGCAGGGTTGGGGATGGAATGAGATCAATAAAGGCTGGGGGGGGGGAATTGTTGATAAAGAAAATCAGGAAAGATCAAAAAGTATGAAATTCTCATCCAGACAACAATGTATGTGTTTTAAAAATGCAAGGGACTGAAGAGCAGAGTTTTGGACTGCCATTGCTAACCCTACCAAGCATGTTTTTGAATCTAAGGTTACATCTTAACTGTAGAAATAATGCTGTTTGACACTCTTTAATTCAATGCTATAGGATGATGGTAGTTGTACTTTTCCAAAGTCTTTAGCCTTCTCTGCCAAAGGGTTGTGGTGTACTACCAAACTACAGATCCCAGGATTCCGTAGCATTGATCCATGGCAGTGAAAATGGTGCCAAGTTGCATACATCATACAGTGTAGATGCACCCCAGAAGGAACCCTGATTTCAGAGGATGAAGAAAACAAAGTTTCAGCTGTACACTTTTTCTTCATTCCAGATTGATCCCGGCAAAATTCTCTCTTGTGTTTAAATGCTAAATATATGGAGTACTTCTGACATATCTAAAACTTAGACTACTCTTTCACCAGGAACACAGATCATATTTGATTTTAGAAGCTAGGCAGGATCATGTCTGATTGTGGAAGAAGGAATCAAAAGAACCAGGGATCTCCAGGTAGACTCATCTACCTAAAACCCTGGGAAGACACTTCCAGAGTTGACAGTAGAATCATAGAGTTGGAAGAGACCTCATTGGCCATCCAGTCCAACTCCCTGCTAAGAATTAGGGAAATTGCATTCAAAGCACCCCTGACAGATGGCCATCCAGCCTCTGCTTAAAAGCCTCCAAAGAAGGAGCCTCCACCACACTCCGGGGCAGAGAGTTCGCTGTTGAACAGTTTTGACAGTCAGGAAGTTCTTCCTAATGCTAAGGTAGAATCTCCTTTCCTGTAGTTTGAAGCTATTGTTCCGCGTCATAGTCTCTGGGGCAGCAGAAAACAAGCTTGCTCCCTCCTCCCTATGACTTCCTTCCCCTCACATATTTATACATGGCTATCATGTCTTCTCTTAGCCTTCTCTTCTGCAGGTTAAACATGCCCAGCTCTTTAAGCTGCTCCAAATGGGGCTTGTTCTCCAGACCCTTGATCATTTTAGTCGCCCTTCTCTGGACACATTCCAACATATCAATATCTCCCTTAAATTGTTGTGCCCAGAATTGGACACAGTATTCCAGATGTGGTCTGACCAAGGCAGAATAGAGAGGTAGCATGACTTCCCTGGATCTAGACACTATACTCCTGAACACAGCCATTCAGCAGTGGAACTCTCTGCCCCGGAGTGTGGTGGAGGCTCCTTCTTTGGAAGCTTTTAAACAGAGGCTGGATGGCCATCTGTTGGGGGTGATTTGAATGCAATATTCCTGCTTCTTGGCAGGGGGTTGGACTGGATGGCCCATGAGGTCTCTTCCAACTATTTGATTCTATGATTCTATGTTTAAGCAGGCTAATATCTCGTTGGCTTTTTTTTTTTTTGCTGCCACATGATATTGTTGGCTCGTGTTTAACTTATTGTCCAAGATCTTTTTCACATATACTGCTCTCAAGCCAGGCATCCCCCATTCTGTATCTTTGCATTTCATTTTTTTCTGGCTAAGTAATAGATTAAATGGACCAATGGTTTGACTCCTGATAAAGTAGCTTTAACTTCATAAGGAAGTTCCACTGTCATCTAGGGCTTTTTCACACAGCCATATAACCCAGAATAAAAGGCAGAAAATCCCACAATATCTCCTTTGAACTGGGTTATCTGAGTCCACATATATTCTAGCTCAAAACAGATAATGTGGGGTTTTATTCATCTGTGTGGAAGGGGCCATAGTCACATTACACCAGGTAGAAAACTGCTCATTACATAATGTCATACCTTCTCTTTCATTCATTCAGCATAACATTGTTTCTGTGCTTGGCCTTCCTTTAGCAAACAGCTACCAAGGAGTATTTCCTCCATCTGATTATGTAATTTTCTCTCCCATTTTCCTAGTCTTAGTTTGTTGAATGGTCCTTTTCAACTCCTTTTGCTGTAAATATTTACAGTGGTGGTTGATGTGGAATGTTTACTCCTGCCTTTTCAACTTCCTTCAGCTAAACAAATGGTTATAGTTGAGAGAAAAAGTGCAAAGAAAACAGTTTCCTTCTATACAACCTTCATCCTGATGTCTTCCAAGAATAGGATTTTTGCAGGTTTTCCAGGAACTGGATTCTCACTGGTTGACAGCATTAATTAGTTGACTTTTTATTATAATTCAACCCCACTCTTTCTTTGGAAAGTTCAGAGTCACTTACATGAGGTTCCCAGTGGTCATTCACTGAGAGCTTGAAAAAGTTCCTTTTTTGGATAAAAATTCCCAGAATTGTTCAGTTAGCAGCCTATTGTTTTTGGGGGTGGGGGTGGGATGGGGAGGAGCTTTAGTCCAAAATAGGAACTCTCCCAAGTTTGCCAATCCATCAAACTACAGGAGTCAAAGGAGACAGAAAGGAGCATTTCATTGGGTGATCTGAGGGTACATTTACAGTGTAAAAAAAAAGCAGTTTGTGTTGGTGAAATGGTAGTTATAAGTATTAGGAAAAATCATCCTCAAAGTATGTGTTACTATAAGCACAATGCCTGGTTTTTTATTTTGTTTTTCTTTCCGCATCAGGAGTGACTTGAGAAACTGCAAGTCACTACTGGTGTGAGAGAATTGGCTGGATGTTTTTGATGTTTTACCATCCTTGTGGGAGGCTTCTCTCATGTCCCCGCATGGGGAGCTGGAGCTGACAGAGGGAGCTCATCCACGTTCTCCCCAGATTCGAACTTGCGACCTGTTGGTCTTCAGTTGTGCTGGCACAAGGGTTTAACCCACTGCACCACCAGAGGCTCCTAATGCCTGGGTGAGTGCCCTAGACATGCCAGGCTAAGGCACCTTCTGGTCAAGGGTTATGTAATTCCGGAGGTGTCAACTGTTGATAAGGATTTCTGTCATAAGCTGGGACCATGCAGTCACTTCTTTCTCTTTCATCGTCAATCTCCTGCTGTGAATACCTGAGTTAGTAACTTGTAAATAAAGTCTTTGAAATGCCCGGCTGGGTTGAAGGCTGTGTCACTGTGTCCTTATTTCAAAGAGTAGCAGAGAAAGGGCAAGCAGAAAAGATGAGTTTGGCAAGCGACTGGTTGTAGCAGCAAAATGAGAGAGGAGAAAATCAGTGCCACAATTTCTTGGCTCTACCCTATCAGTTTGATGTCACTTTAACTGCCATGGTTCAATGCTATTAAATCATTAATATTGTAGTTTTACAACATCTTTAGTCTTCTCTACTAAAGAGTGTTGGTGTCTCACCGAACTACAAGGATTCTACAGCATTAAGTCATCACAGCCAAAGTGATGTCACACTGAATCAATTCTACAGTGTAGATGAACTCTGAGGGCCCTTCCAGACAGGCTGTATATCTCAGAATTGGATCCCAGGGTTTTTTGTATTAAACTGAATTATTTGAGTCTCCACTGCCAGATAATCTGGGATAAACAGAAAACCTGGGATCAGATCCTGGGATATAGGGCATGTCTGGAAGGGCCCTGAGGCCCCTTCCACACAGCTGAATAAAATCCCACATTATCTGCTTTGAACTGGAATATATAGCAGTGTGGACTCAGATAACATAGTTAGAAGCAGATATTGTCGGATTTTCTGCCTTGATATTCTGGGTTATATGGCTGCATGGAAGGGCCCCGAGAGATCGTCTGCTGCTTGGTTTTTCTTTTGCTTCAGTTCTTTCTGCTGCTGTAGAGGCATAGATGGAACAGCAGAATCATCCTGTTGGTCAAAATCCCAGCTGTCTTTTTACTGCCTTTTCTCAGTTATTTCCATTAAAACTAATTGTAAGTTACCATATAATGTGGCACTATGTCAATTGAAAAAAGTATAACACAAAGAAAAAGAGGATGGGGAAGTAGATGTGAGCAAGAAAATTCAGGAAACAGATCTTAGTTTTTGCTTGTTTCCTTCTAATTTCTCCCCTACTCCACAGTGCATTTTTGTTTTGTGCCATTATTTTTAGACCATAAAGCAGCAGTCAGAAAGTGTCATCTTTTAGTCTTTGTCCAGTGGATAATGCATTTCAGACCTTCATAAATTATTAACAACAACAACAACAACAAAAATGCCGAATTTACAAGGAACAACAATCCAACAGTATCTTTTATACCAAACTATAGTGGACATGTTCCAATGTACAAATCTTCTATATTAAAATGAATGACACGTGAATCTCTCTCTCTCAGGACTGTGTCTATTGTGTAGTCAGATGTTAAACTTGAATATGGTGACCATTGTAGGTTTTTTAAAAATATATTGAGCAATTTGAGAGACTGCAAGTTGCTTCTGGTGTGAGGGAATTGGCTTTCTATTATGTATTATTGTGAAATTTTGATTTGTTTTGCTAATTTCCAACTGTGCTATTCTTTTCCTAGATTATTATATTTTGTTTTTACTGTCTAGCTACTCATAGTAAGAGCTTTTTTTCTGTGTCTGGAGCGACTTGAGAAACTGCAAATCTCTTCTGGTGTGAGAGAATTGGCTGTCTGCAAGGACATTGTCCAGGGAATGCCCAGCTGTTTGATGTTTTACCATCCTTTTGGGAGGCTTCTCTCATGTCCCTGTATGGGGAGCTAGAGCTGACAGAGGGAGCTCAACCCACACTCGCCTGATTCAAACCACTGCCAGTACAAGGGTTTAACCCATTGTGCCACTGGGGCTCCCATTGTTATAACTGGTCATATAGAAGGAAAGCTCCAGATTCAGAACCAGCACTATGTCCAAGCACCCACCAAATGCCCCTCTTTAGGTTAGGATACAATACTTTGTTGCCTAAATGGGTGATGACACATATCTTTAATCCATGTATTAAGTAGCAAGGCGAACATATGTTCTCTGACACAGCCCAAAATGCTAACAAGAGTTTTTAATTGCCTTCTTCTCCCACTGGCTAAACCTGTTGGAGGATTTGAGATTGGCCCTTCTTAACTCATTAATGACAACAGATTGAGATGAATCACAAGTTTGCTTGATTTTTCAAAGGCTGTGTTTGTGTCCGTCCCAGTGGAATCTTTCCCCTTTCTCTCCATGGTAACAGTTTTGTCTCTGACATCACCAACTAAAAGAGGGCAGGAAGGTTACTAAATCCTGTGGGGCTGAAGATGCAGAGCAGACTTGATGGAGAAAGAGTGAGAATATAATTTAACGAGCAAATGATTAACCTTTGTTTCCGGGGCTGAGCAATGGCAAAATGAGAAAGCCAAACTGTCACAGTTTCTGGAAGACGCAACAGCTGTGCTGGATCAGACCCAAGGGCTATTTTGTGTCCAGCATTTTTGTCCCTCAGTGGCCAATTACAATCCCACAACCAGGCATGAACAGAACAGCACCCTCCAGCTTGCATATCCTAACAAGTGGTATACGAAAGCATGACAACCAGATCCTGGACTAGGTATAGCCACTGTTTTGACTATTAGTCACCAATTGCAGGAATATTTGATAGCGTTTTATCAAGTAGAATGCAGTGTAGCAAGTGTAATTTGAATTTGTGGTGGAAAATACTCAGAATGCTCTTATGAGGTTAAAGAAAAAAGGAAAACTTACATTTGTTTGGGAAAATCTATCTTGGCATAGAAAAGGATACAGATAGAGGAAGCTGATATAAATTTAAGTAAAAGAGACTTTAAAGGCTGTGAATGGAAGCCATCCTGTGAAAAGGACAAAAAGACAAACTATCTTTTTGAAGCAGGGGAAAGTGATCACTGCAGACAGGAAAAGAAGGAAGAACATGGCTTGAGTATATAGATCAAAGAAAGAAAACAGAGAGGTGAAACAAAAGGGCAGGCTTGTTTTCTAATCACTTTATACAAGTATTGGTACATCTTTGCTGATAACCTTTTTGTTGCCGAAGGCTTTCATGGCTGGAATCACTGGGTTGTTGTAGGTTTTTCGAGCTAGGTGGCCATGTTCTAGAAGCATTCTCTCCTGACATTTCACCTGCATCTATGGTAGGTATCATCAGAGATTGTGAGGTCGCCTCACAACCTCTCAGGATGCCTGCCATAGATGCAGGTGAAATGTCATGAGAGAATATTTCTAGAACATGTCCATATAGCCCCAAAACCTACAACAACCCAACCTTCTCTTTCCTGAAATCAGAACAACTTGAGTTAGAGTTGAGGGACAGGGGACCCCTAATTTTCCATTATGCCAGTTTATATAATTTTTAGTGATTGCGGAATGAAGTACCCAGTATATCTTACAAGGACCCTGTACCACACACATGCAGAATAATATAAATTTTGATGAAACATGGCTATCAATTGTGTTGTCCTACCTTTCAGAAGCAGGACTTCTGGATCAGAGGTATCTAAAATCGACTTGGAAACAGGGATTTTCTTTCTTGAGAAACAACAACAACAACAATAACTTTATTTTTATACCCCATCACCATCTCCCTGAAGGGACTTGAGGCAGCTTACAAGGAGACAAGCCCAAGATTGCAGATGAAAACAAAACATATTAAAATCAATCAAATAAAAACATATCACAGTCACAAAACATCATCATAAAGCGATCTTATGACTGAGATCAAAAGTTGAAGCTGGGTTTGGGCTCAAGTAAGTGCAATGATTCCTGAATAGAGACTGATGGAAAGTGCAAAATTCAAATGAACAGGGCTATTGGGGATCAAATGAACGGGGCTATTGGGGATAGCCTTAGCCATAAAGTGTTGTGGTTTCCGGAAGGAATGCCAAACTGAAGTGCAGGAGCTTAGAATAGGATTGAGATAGTTCTCTGGTGAAACTGCCTAATCAAAGGCATAACGGAACATCCAAAGGAACAACATTCCCTGTGGAAGGTGGACAAGGTGGGTGCTTGTCTGATCTCCCTAGGGAGGGAGTTCCAAATCTGGGGGGCCATCATCAAGAAGGCCCTCTCCCTTGTCCCCACCAACCAAGCTTGAGACAGTGGCAGAAGCAAGAGAAGAGCCTCCTCAGATGATCTCAGGGTGCATGCTAGCTCATAAGGGAAGATGTGATTGTGAAGATAGGCAGGTCCCGAACCATTTAGGGCTTTGTAGGTGATAACCTGCACCTTGAATCGGGACTGGAAACTTATTGGAAGCCAGTGGAGGCTGTTTAAAAAGGGGGTAGAGGTGTTCTATGCCACCATCACCACCCTCTGCGAGGCATTCCAGATGCCAGGAAGATCTAATATCAGAGAGAGGATAGCAACAAATGCCTAGACATGCTCATATTTGAAACAAGTTAAGTCTTCCACAGCTTCTTTAATAGCAGGTACACAGAGAACATACTATAGTTATTTGATCTATTGTATATACTCATGTATACTTCTAAAAAAAATAATGAAAAAAAGACCCCAAAAATCTGGGTTGACTTTTCCATGAATCAATGTGATCCATCTATTCTGCTTCTGGCCTTTTTGAATGTCTTGATGGGAAAGTAGTGGTGGCAGTCATGGTTTTGTTAGGTTAATGCTGTACCTACTTCTCTGAATTGCAACAAATGTATTTGCTTGCCTGGCGGGGAAATGGTGGCAGCAGAGTCAGAGGTGGTTGGCTATCTGAGGCAGCATCGGTGCTTTCCCTTCTCTGCAGAATTATCTTTCACTTATCAAAATCCATAATTTTGGTACAAAAACCTGCCCTTGACTTAAATCCAAGCTCTACGATAGAAATGATGGACTGTTTGTTTGAGTGCCGTGTTTTGTGCAGTTTGCCATGCCATGCCATGCCACAGAATTCAATTCCCACTCATCTCAAATCTCTACAAATTAACTTTCTGAATGGTGGGTGGATCCATCTTGCCTCTAGTGTACACGTAAATCCATGTGAGCGCAATGAACAATAAGGTATCATTTAGTTACAATATGTTTGGCATTTTATACATAGCAGCTGCTGAAATACAGTCTCAATGAATGATAATCTATTTTACCATCATTGTGTTTTGTGGTTTTTTTTAAAAAAGTATATCTTTAGGGAAAGAGCAATCATAGAATTGCCTTTTAAACTGGTGAAGGGCATGCTATTTGAAAATCCCTTGAGCTTTAAAAGATGTTTAATACTAGAAGAAGCATGAAATTATCCTTGGTCTGAGCATAAGTGGGTTATAAACAAATCCCTGATTTCATTTCTCACCATATAGGAGGTTATCTATTGCTTTATGAGTTGCAAACAAAAGAATTGATGGAATAAGGGCAGGTTTGTATAGTATTAACTGAAATATTTCTGTTTATGTTCTCTTCTTTTGAAGTGAGTATCTATATATATAAATCTGTTAGGTTGGTTCAACCGGACAGCAAAACTCCACAACCCCCCAACGAAACTTAACCAAAATTACCATGCCCATAACACAACCCACAAGGTACAAACATATCTACTCAAAATGAAAAACAACACAACAACACACTCACAAAACGGCAAAACAACAAAACTCAAAAAACCCCAACGAAACTTAACCAAAATTCCCATGCCCATAACACAACCCACAAGGTACAAACATATCTACTCAAAATGAAAAACAACACAACAACACACTCACAAAACGGCAAAACAACAAAACTCAAAAATCCCCCAACGAAACTTAACCAAAATTTCCATGCCCATAACACAACCCACAAGGTACAAACATATCTACTCAAAATGAAAAACAACACAACAACACACTCACAAAACAGCAAAAGAACTGAGCATGCGCATTGGTGCCCAGCTGCAAGTTCCCTGGCGTGCGCACACAGCCTTCTGGCCAACGTTCCCTCTGCAGAAGCCATGCCCACTCCAAGCCGCGCCGCTTCCCGCACACACACACCCCCTGCCGCACGCACACACACAACCCCACGCTCCATCACTCCCCCCACCGCCGCACACACACACGCAACCCCACGCTCCATCACTCCCCCGCCGCCGCACACACACACGCAACCCCACGCTCCATCACTCCCCCGAGCCGCCGCACGCACACACGCAACCCCATCCCCCCCCCCGCCACCGCACACACACACGCAACCCCACGCCCCACCCCCCCCGCCGCCGCACACACACACGCAACCCACCGCGCCCCCCCCCGCCGCACACACACGGAAGCCATGCCCACTCCAAGCCCTGCTGTGCCGCTTCCCGCACACACACACCCCCTGCCGCATGCACACACGCAACTCCACGCTCCATCACTCCCCCCGCCGCCGCACACACACGCAACCCCACTCCCCCCGCCACCGCACACACACACGCAACCCCACGCTCCATCCCTCCCCTGCCGCACACACACACGCAACCCCACGCTCCATCACTCCCCCCCGCCACCGCACACACACACCAACCCCACTCCCCCCGCCGCACACACACACGCTCCCCCGCTCCCCCCGCCGCCGCACACACACACGCAACCCCACGCTCCATCACTCCCCCCGCCGCCGCACACACACACGCAACCCCACGCTCCATCACTCCCCTCGCCGCCGCACACACACACGCAACCCCATGCTCCATCACTCCCCCCATCGCACACACACACGCAACCCCACTCCCCCCGCCGCCGCACACACACACGCAACCCCAGGCTCCATCATTCCCCCCGCCGCTGCACACACATAATAGTCCAGATATCTACCTCAACTTTGATAAGTTTTACTATAGACAGCAACAAAAAAAAAAAAAAACAAAAAAAGAAAAAAAAAAAAGAAAGAAAAGAAAAAAGAGGAAGGTACCTCTCTTTCAGAATAGTCCAGATATCTACCTCAACTTTGATAAGTTTTACTATAAGCCACAGCAACGCGTGGCAGGGCACAGCTAGTATAATATATATTGAGTAGCTTGCAATGGTTATACTGAGGGAAAAACATTTCCATGGTTTAAGGCTTCAGTCAGTCCTACCGTGACTACTTTCCTAGGAGGGAGGCCCATTAGTGGGACTTGCTTTTGAGTACACTGTATCAGCCTCATGATGTGGCCAAAGTACTTCAACTTTGTCTCTAGTATCTTTCCCTCCAGTGAGCAGTCGGGCTTTATTTCCTGGAGGATGGACTGGTTGGATCTTCTCGCAGTCCACGGCACTCTCAGCACTTTCCTCCAACACCACAGCTCAAAAGCATCGATCTTCCTTCGCTCAGCCTTCCCTAAGGTCCAGCTCTCACATCCGTAGGTTACTACAGGGAATACCATGGCTTTGACTATGCGGATCTTTGTTGCCAGTGTGATGTCTCTACTCTTTACTATAATGTCCAGTCTCGATAAAATAGTAAAGAGTAGAGACATCACACTGGCAACAAAGATCCGCCTAGTCAAAGCCATGGTATTCCCTGTAGTAACCTTCGGATGTGAGAGCTGGACCTTAGGGAAGGCTGAGCGAAGGAAGATCGATGCTTTTGAGCTGTGGTGTTGGAGGAAAGTTCTGAGAGTGCCTTGGACTGCGAGAAGATCCAACCAGTCCATCCTCCAGGAAATAAAGCCCGGCTGCTCACTGGAGGGAAGGATACTAGAGACAAAGTTGAAGTACTTTGGCCACATCATGAGGAGACAGCAAAGCCTGGAAAAGACAATTATGCTGGGGAAAGTGGAAGGCAAAAGGAAGAGGGGCCGACCAAGGGCAAGATGGATGGATGGCATCCTTGAAGTGACTGGACTGACCTTGAGGAGCTGGGGGTGGTGACGGCCGACAGGGAGCTCTGGCGTGGACTGGTCCATGAGGTCACGAAGAGTCGGAGACGACTGAACGAATGAACAACACACACTGTATTGTCTTGCATTGTAAATGGCTCTCAGTGGAATTGGTTCAAGGATGATTAAGTTCTGTCATCTGAAGATAAACCCTTTGCAACCTCATGTAACATATTTCTGCATCCATCTGCATATAGGATCGGGCATTCAGAAAAACCTATCTTATTTATTTCAGATACTTGCTCTATTCTGCTACAGTTCATTGAACCCCACTAAATGGTCCAAATTCTTGAACCAGGTCTGGAGTCACATGGAGCATCCCATTTACATTCTGTGGGCAAATATTACAGGACAAGCTGTGTTTGATGAGTGATTCAAGGATTCACATTCCAGAACACTAACTGTTTCAACCTTTGAGTGAAACCTCTGTTCAGATCTCCATACCATATGCAGAGAATGAAGGGATGAAATGCTTGGGTCCTGCACACACACACACATACAAGGGCACATGGCTTGGCTCCTGGTTTCCAATTTTAGACTTCTCATGTTCCACAGAATGCCTGAAGCTGACCTAATGCAAATTAGGGTGTGTGTGTGTGTGTGTGATGTGTAGATGCTTATTGGTGAAGCTCATGAGCAAACATTTGAAGATGCTTTGAAAACTTGCAATAGAAACTTTTTGGCTGGTATGTCAAGGTAGGGAAAAATGTTTATCCCTCATCAACTGTATTCTGTCAAGGGACCTGATGAAAAATTTGTGCTGTGATATATATCTGTTTCATCTATTTATCTTTCCGCTCACCTCTTAACATTCCCTTTTCTTGTTATCCTGCACATCCAGCCTTAACTACTGCCTCTCCTCCTCCTATTTTATTGTCTTGCCTGGAGGACATATGGAAAATCCACTCTCCATCTATACCAAAATTACAGATTACCTAACCCAGGCATCAACAGTAATCTAAGCTTGTGTGTGTGTATGGCTGGAGTTACTCAAAAATGTACCTGTTCCAACTTATAAACAAATTCAACTTAAGAACAAACTTACAGGATCTATCTTGTTCAAAACTTGTAGACTGCCTGTATTTTCAAGCTCTGATCCAGTGACGCAGATGCCTCCAGACTTGCTTCAGAGTAAGCCTCAAAGATCAAGTAAATGCACACAGATGTGGCCTTGTGTCTTTTTCAGAAAAATAAGTACTGTTTAATAATATAGGGACTGCTAAAAGTGTAGCATTGAGATTGGAAAGGTTTTTTCCCAGGCCACATGAGATGTGGTAGAGATGTGGCATCTGGAAATCCACGAGAGCTTCTTGTATTCTTTTTCTAAATAACAACAACAACATTAGAACCAGCTGCTGAATGTATATCTTTATTAAAATATCCATGTCCTTCCCTCTATCACAAGATCTCAGGATGGAGTATAGAATTTTTTTTAATTATGTAGGAAAAATTAAACTTAACATATATATTTTAAATAGATTAAAACATGTTAAACATTTCAACAATTACATTAAATTATAACCAGTACAGATTTGAATGAACCAGTTTTAAAAGCCTGTCTGGATTTCTCAAGTCTGAACATTAATTTCATGTATATTTCATATCTACCTTCATGCCCACCTTGTGAAGGTAATTTTATACCCAATATTTGTAATAATTTTGTGCATGAAAGAAGTTTGTGTACATTGAAACATCAGAAAGCAAAGGTGTCACTTCCTCAGCTACCCATGTGGAAAATTTCAGATTCTGGAGTATTTCACATTTCATAATTGAAGATATTTATTTATTATTTAAATAAATAATAAATAAATAGAATTGAAGATAAGGGATGCTTAGTCTTCATGTGCATATGTTATTAAAACAAGTCAAAAATACACTGTCCTGAAACTATCCAAATTCACCTTCACCATCAGCACCAGTTGTTCAACCAATTTATGACTTGCTCCTGTATGTTCAAGGATCCATCTTCTCAGTCACTTTATTTGACCATCTAGAAACATGGTTCCTTCAAAAGAACTTTGCTGCACCAAAATCCACAAGATTAGTAGATTCAAAGATATATCCCATCTTTCTCAGTCTTGTTCTCTCTTTTCTGGGTTCTTCCTCTGAATTCTAACCAGAATTTTCAGGCAGAAAAAATGATTATAATGATAAGAGAGGTTTGGGTTTACAAGTTTTCACTGATCTAAAATTATATAAATCCAAAATAAATCAGTTGCAAGACTACACTGTTCCATTATTGAGTTTCAAACAAAGAACCGTAGAAGGCTTTATAGGAAGCGCATGTTCAGAAGTCAAATTTAAAAGTATGATAAAGGTCACCATCTGTAAGGTCTTTTGGGAAACATTGGCTTTATTCTCCTTTAGGCACTTTTTAACAAGTTATCCCTGAAGCATATTCTACCTTGGTCACATCTGAATAACTTGTGGTTTGGATGTCTATGTACTTTGCTCAGGTTTTTTTGGTTATTTTTTTTTCAACTCATGTTGTTTATTTTTGTGGTGCACAGCCTAACTGTTTCTTGCCCCGTGATGATACATTTGGCACAAGTTGTAAAACCTGTGCAGATGCTGAAATCATTCCCAGAAATAGCTAGCCAGTCTCAAAAAACACAGCTCATCTCACTCGTGCTTCCGTGATCCAAAGAGAGCAACATACTCAATTCAATTAGTTGAAGACCAAAGCCAGGCGAGGTCACTCAAGTAATGGAGTGGAAACCAAAGCAGTCAGCTCAATCCAGAGCTTTTCTGTGAGCTGCAACTTGAAAACTGTTAGTTTTCTTGTAGCCATATGACTTTTATACAATCATATCACCCTGACAAAGGTCACACTAAAGTTAAATTTCTTATAGTGTCAAAGTGTCAAAGGATACACACAGATAACTGGTACAATGACTGAATAGTAGGCAGTTTACATTTGTACTGTTTCAGGCTCTGTCAAAAAATCAAATCATTAAACACCATTACCAGCATTTAGTGGATCTGCAAACATCTTAATTGAATGAACAGTCAGAATAGTAGGAAATAGACATCAGAAATATATCAGCAAGCTTTAGTCAGTTCAATCAACTAGATCAGTAGACCAGACAACTATAAATCCAGCGAATGAATCAATGAGCCAGATCTGAAATAGAACCGCACAAAGAAGAGCTCAAGATCTTGTCTTCCAAGAATTTTGTAAGATATAATTCAAAAAGTACAGCCCCTTCTACACAGCTGTATACAATCCCACATTATCTGCTTTGAACTGGAATATATGGCAATGTGGACACAGATGACCCAGTTCAAAGCAGATATTGTGACTTCAATTTATGGCAAGCCCCAATCAACATCCCTGTTCATGCCTGACAAACTCAGAACTGTCTTTCCTTGATTGACTCTATATCATCTTTTCCAGAGAGTCATGTTCCACTTGAGCATTAGAAAGAACATCCTAACTGTGAGAGCTGTTCAGCAGTGGAACTCTATGCCCCGGCCTGTGGTGGAGGCACCTTCTCTGGAGGCTTTTAAACAGAAGATGGATGGCCATCTGTAGGAGGTATTTTGAATGTGATTTTCCTGCTTCTTGGCAGGGGATTGGACTGGATGGCCCACGAGGTTTCTTCCAACTCTATGATTAGTCATTTTTATGGCTCCTATTGAGAGTCCAATATTGATTGCTGCCATTCTGTACTTTGGGCAGTCCAGACTATCCATAGAATTGTTCTACTGCACTATATTTCAAACAAATAGAATCACTTCCTCTTAGCTTTTTATTTTGTCCACCTTTTTCACCTATACCTAGAAATCAGGGATATTATAGCTTGGAGGATTATGAATTTGTCACTAAGAGACAATATTCAGAATGATATTAAAATGAATGCGTTTCTTCTTTACAGTCCCATTCCAGTGCATTTTTTTCTTCATGAAATAACTGTGGATATAAACTGTGGAAAAAGTAAGTAACTGTGGGTATAAACTGTGGAAAAAGTAAGTAAGATGCAGGCTACAATGAAACTCTGGGCCCTTCCACGCAGCCATATAACCCAGAATATCAAGGCAGGTAATCCACAATATCTGCTTTGAACTGGGTTATCTGAGTCCACACTGCCATATAACCTAATTCAAAGCAAATAATGTAAGATTTTATACAGCTGTGTGGGGCTAGAAGCTCTGGGCTCTATGAAATTTAAACTAAGTAACTCTGTTTGTAATAACTTCATGAAGACTACCCCTCTGGGAAATGAATCAGTGGGACGATTCTATAGAGATAAGTTGAAAATGTTCTTTTTTTTCTAAACAAACTCTAGCCTTTACATCACCAAAGGAAGAAGCTCTAATTGGCACATTTCATTTATTGGCAGGCTGCAAGATCTGGTAAATAGCATAGTTGACTACTTTATTGTTCTTGTTTACATGCTTCCAAGAATCTAACTTTAAAATCTGAGGACTACGGTCATACAAAGGAACTTTGTCCTCTTGTTCACAATGGGCCCTTCCACACAGCCCTATATCCCAGAATATAAGGCAGAAAATCCCACATCATCCAAGTGTGGATTCAGGGCCGTTCCACACAGCCCTATATCCCAGAATATCAAGGCAGAAAATCCCACAAGTCTGCTTTGAACTGGGTTATCTGAGTCCACACTCAGATAATGTGGGATTTGATATTCTGGAATATAGGGCTGTGTGAAAATGCCCTCAGATAACCTAGTTCAAAGCAGATATTGTGGGATTTTCTGCCTTGATATTCTGGGATATAGGACTGTGTGGAAGGGCCCAATGTCTCTGAGAACAACTCTGCTAACAATAATGTAGTATCTTTATTTGGCTGGTCTCTCTCTCTCTCTCTCTCCCCCCCCCCCCCCCCAAATTATGTCCTTAGTTACTGTGTTAGGTAAGTAAATGGGTGTGACATCAGGAAAAAAAATTCTCGAAGACCAGGGGATTAACAAAACTGTTTATTTTTTATTTTCCTTTATTTTCTTTTTAAACTCTTGTTTTCTATGCAATGGGACACACAGACCACCCGAATCAGAACTGTATATTGGGCAAAAGAGTGTGACAGATTTGTAACCCTTTCTCAACCAGTTATTTCTTATTCCGTTAGGCCAGAAAGTGGCTATATTTCAAGGAAGAGGGGATTTAATTTACCTACACTGTCATTCATTCTCTGGGGGGCCCTCCACAAAGCTTTATAAAATATACTTTTAATTGGATTATGTGGCAGTGTGGACTTAGATAATCCAGTTCAACACAGATATTATGGACTATCTGCCTTGATATTCTGGGTTATATGGCTGCGTGGAAGGACCCTGGTTCACCTCTACTACTCTCTGCCAACCATGGAGCTTGTTGTAAGCATCTGGTGATTGCTGACTATAATAATAATAATAATAATAATAATAATAATAATAATCTTTATTTATACCCGCCACCATCTCCCGAATGGGGACTCGGAACGGCTTACATGGGGCCAAGCCCATACAACATATTGCAGCAAAATAAAACCCGAGCATAAACAACAAACAACATCATCAAAATTACATAAAAGGAAAATATATATAAAATAACATTCCAATATGCACAATCACAATAACAATGGGCTGGCCACATGTACAGGACAAAACGATTAAAAGACACTAATGAGATAAAAATAGGAGCAAGTTATTTACAGGGAACTCGTAAAAACACACAGAGTTGTGAAGCTAAACTTCCCATTTGGAGGGTGTGTATTCCAGTGGGAAGAGCGTTGAGGGGTGCAATAGTGGACTATCAGAATGGGGCGCCTCCTTCTTCTTGTTAGTAGATCCCCCATCCCCTTCTTCTTGATGGTCTCATGGGGACCTCATTCTGACATCAGCAGACATGACCATGGGATGAAGCCCCCAGTGGCGTAGTTTAAAGCCCTGTGCCGGCAGGGTTAAAGCCCTGTGCCGGCAGGACTGAAGGTCGCAGGTTCGAATCCGGGGAGAGGCAGATGAGCTCCCTCTATCAGCTCCAGCTCCTCATGCGGGGACATGAGAGAAGCCTCCCACAATAATGATAAAACATCAAAATCATCCGGGCGTCCCCTGGGCAACGTCCTTGCAGACAGCCAATTCTCTCACAACAGGATGCTCCTGACACGACAAAATTAAAAAAACCAACCAAACAAACAAACCATGGGATCCACTGGGGTTTATCGCAGCAAATTTTGAGGCTGATAGGGAGCAGCGGCAGCACCCACACAGGGACAAACCACTCCCTTCTCCTGTGCTGATCAGCTTAGGGAAAAGGTCAAAGCAGTGGTATCCATCTGGGCAGGGAATTGCTTAGTTTCTGAGTTTATTTGTTCAAAATCTACAGTGTCTCTCAGAATAGACATTAATGAGTTTGACAATATAATTGGTGGCACTATTTTCTGGCATCCACAGATTCCAGCATCCAAGGCTGGAAAATGTTTGTTTTTTTTAATTCTAAAAGTAAACCTTGATTTTGCCATTTTATATAAGCGATATTTTATTACACAATTGTATATAATGGATCTGTGAATTTTGATGTCCACGGGGCTCCTGGAAATAAACCCCAGTGGATCCCAAGGGCTCACGGTAACATGTTTTGTGTTCTTATAGTGTAAAACCGTCATGAATTAGAGGAGAGCTTTTGAACTTGTGAATGTTCATTTAGGAAATCAGCTAATCTTAAAGCTGATGTAGGAACTAACTCATTTCTTTTAAGAGCTCCTATAAAGTAAAAGAGGAATGTGTTTTATCCAGATGTGGTGGTTCTGTGATTATGTTCAAAATTTCTTTCACTGGCTTCTGAACTGTGGTGAGAATTGTTGAGTCAAAGTGTACCTGTTCACAAATTTCAGAGCTGTTTCATTAATTTATTTGTTTCAATAATGAGAGCTTTGGCCTGAAGCAAAAGCTGTTCTTTTAGTCTGAACTGTTGCTTGCATTTTCATAGAGTCCTGAGAGGATTTTGAAGTGAGTCCCAACTTCTTATAATTGCTCCTTGTGCATACAATGCTCATCTTTTGACTGAGAGAGATAAAGATCTTTCCTTTAATCATGTGGAGGCCTGATGCCTTAGGAAACTTTCTCTGCTTCCACAAAGGTGTTTCTTTCTTTTTCTTTGGATAGTATAATAAGCTGTGAAGATGAGTCAATGCTTAAGGAAAAGAAGGGCAAACATAAAAATGTTTGCCCATGGCCTTATATGATCAGTAAATCTTGTTCTCATATTCAGCTATGCCATTATCAGGTTCTTAAATCTTTTTTTGTCTTTTCCCTTCAAGATTCTCATCTTTATACAGTGCTTTATAGTAATTTGATACAAGAATATGTGTTTATAGAGGAAATTTTAAGTAAAAGCAATGAGACCTCTCCCTTTGCACATTTATGACTATCACCACCTTCCATTGATCTCTGGGTCTCTTGTCTTCCCCCACCCCATGATATTTTACATCTATGTGAAACAATCTGGAATTGTCTGGAGTTTGAGAGTCTGATGTTATCAGTATACTGAAGACACCTTTATTTTCCTGCTCTTTCTAATGAAACCATTTGAATTCTAAATTTGTATCTAGTGTCAGTAATGGACACAAACCAATTGAAGCTTAACCCAGACAAGATAAAAGTGCTCCTAGTTGTTGTATCCCAGAGCAGGAACACCTCTGTCCTTAAACACCATGACAACATAGTAAAATCAGCTAGCAGTTTATTGGAGAATATATGTAAGCAAAGCAGTAAAATGGTAAAAACAGTGTAGTCCAAAATAGTATAGTCCAAAGATACAAGATAGTCCATGAACTTCAAGGTACAAAGGTAGAAACACAAAATACAAGGATGCAAAATCCAGAGAACAAGACAGCATGGGAATCCAATACATGAAACAGGGACCTGGCAAAACTTGGAACATGAAACTAGAAATCCACTTGGTAACAAGACTGTCATGAATGTTCAACGAAAATGAGCTAAACCATGAATGTTCAACGAAAATGAGCTAAACCATTTCCTTCGTACCAATATAAAGCTTTTCCTGGCCCAAGAACCAAAAAGAAAGCATTCTGCTTACCCTTACAACAAGATAACGATTTCTTATCTTTCTTTTCCAGCAGATGGATTGACCTTCGCTGATCCTGAGAACTCAGCCTCAGTTTTCAAAAGTCTTGCTTTCTATCTCTACTCTCATTAAGTTCTGCACCTGACAAATCATCCTCTGAAGACAGTTTCTCAAAGAAAGACTGCTGTGGGCCTCTCCCAGGACTTTGACATTGTGAATCTGTAGTGGCATCGTATCGGTGCCCTTTGTAAGCCATAGTGAGTTCCACTTCAGGGGTAGAGAAGTGATGGGGTACAAATACCAGAAATAAATCAAATAAATCTGCAAGAGAAGCACCAAGTTCATGAGACATCTTGATCCTCTCAACAGGCCTGGGCTTGACTCAGGCCCAGAAAAACCCTAATCTCCATTGACATCAGACACGGACCCAGAAAACCTTTTATCTCCATTGACATTAGACATAATCACAGGCTGAACTACACTATCCCCCCCAAATCTCCCCCCCCCAATTTGACCCTCCCCGAGGCTGAGGTTCTTAGGTTAAATCACAGGTATTGGCCCAGGAACACTCCTCAGGTTAATACCCAGTCCAGTCCACCAGTTACTGCAAATGACGGCAATGATGCAGCAAGTCTAGAAAGTCCTCAACCTCATACTCCTTTTCCCCATCCCCCAGAACTGGAGGAGGCAGTACCCCATTTGCCAGTCGCAACAGTGACCGATGAAACACAGGATGAATACGCATTCCCTGGAAAAGCTGTAGTTTGAAAGTCACTGGATTCAATTGAGCCACCACATGATAAGGCCCCACAAAATGTTCTGGTCTCCTCTAGGGGAGAGATTCAAATACAAGAAGGGAAGATCCCATTGAAAGGAGTGTTAAAAGTGGAGGGACTCAAAGGGGGGAAAGATCATGGAACAAGATGATAAAAGTTCCCTGGTCTACTCAAAAGGAGGGATTCAAAGAGAAGAGAGGAAGATCCCATTAAAAGAAGTGTTAAAAGTGGAGGGATTCAAAGGGGAGGAGAACAGGAACAGGGTGTTAAAAATCTGCTGATCTACTGAAAAGATCAGCAGATGGTCTATTGAAGACGAGGAATTCAAAGAGAAGAAGGGAAGATTCCATTGAAAGGATACTTCATCCTTTCCTTGGAGGACTTCTGCATTATCCCTGGCCATTCTTTACCATTGGATTTTGGGCCCTTCCCCTTCGGAGGAATGCTGCCTAAACTCTCTTCTGCAGGCATCATGTCCTATTTATTTATTTATTTATTTATTTATTTATTTATTTATTTATAGAGTGGACTTGGCCAGTGTAAGATGCAATGGACTCTACCAGTGATGGTGAACCTTTTGGAGACTGAGTTCACAAACCAAGGGGGGGGGGGCACTTGAGAGGGTGGCGAGTGGAGGTGGGGGTGGTGAGTGGGGCGTGGCTACGACTCTGGAGTGTGAAAAAGCCCCAAGATGACTGGTTTTTGATAGTCCTCACTGAAGAATGTTGAAACAGGAGATGACCAAGACTTGTTAAAATAACAAAGGGAAAGCTTTTTCTAAAAAGGAATGTTTTAGAAAACAAAATAGTTCCACATTGTCTACAGTCTTTTGCTTTCTATTCTTGTCTAGTCTGTATTTGTTTTGCCTTTTTCATATCTTTGGGATGCTGTCCTCATGAGATTTTATTTTTCATGCTGCAGTCTCCAAAATTAAGCACCTTTCCTTGTATCCTTCTTTGGAACTGTCAAGAAGCCAGCTGTCTTCTATCCACACACACACACATTCATTTCTTCCACTTTCTTTTGTCTCCCACATGAATCCTGTGTAAGCAAATCCCTCTGGTTCCGTTTTCAAGGTGTTGTATGTCAGGGATGTCAAATGCCATGTTTGTGGCATTTGGCTTTCTGTGGGCTAGTTCAATGGCAGTAGAATGTATCCTATCTGTCCATCCAGACTCTGTGATCAGTGATACCAGGCCAGTCTTTGATCTGTTAAAAATAAGACAATAACATTTATGGTTACACAGACATGTGCTCACACAGAGGGAGAGAGATAACTGCTTAGATGACACCCTAGTTATCCTAGTTATCTAAATGTAAGTTGAATTCTTAAAGTAAGTGAGAACACACACATTCTTCCCTAGCAAACAACTTTTATCTTGAAAGAGACTGCTAACAGGAGGGGGGAAACAATAGCAAGACACCCACACATCCCAGCCTGTGATTCAGCTCCATCTTCTAATTGTTAACATGATGCTATGAGCTCAGTTTTGAGCTATGAGGATAAAACAGGCGTCAATTTAAATCAGCTCTGCTTTCAAACAGAGTTGTGTTAGCACACTAGCTGGGATGAACAGTCGGTTTCTTTTTGAATTGGCTCCAGTATTAATATCAGTGGTAAGTGGCTCAAAAAGTGGGAATGGAAGATCAATATGGGGCTTATCTACACTGACCGCATACCCTGAACAGTGGGTGAATCAGCTCCATGGTAGCTAAACAATTTATGGAGATGATGCAGGTTAATGCAGGCCACTCCAGCAAAGGATCACCGCCTTGTCGGGGCGCTGGAGCTTGAGCACCTCAATGATGTCATGAGCGAAACTGTGAAGGGCCACCCAAGACGGGACGGTTGTGGCAGAGAGGTCAGACCAAGCGTGATCCCTGGGGAAGGCAATGGCAAACCACTCCAGTATCCTTGCCAAGAAAACTAAATGGACCAGTACAACCAGAGATATGTCGGTATGCCATTGGAAGATGGGACTCCCAGGTCGGAAGATGGCTAAAATGCTACTGGGGAGGAGCAGAGGATAAGTTCAACTAGCCCCAGATGTGATGACGCAGCTAGCTCAAAGCCGAAAGGAAGGCTAGCGGCCGACGGTACTGGAGGTGAACGACGAATCCGATGCTCTAAAGATCAACACACCATAGGAACCTGGAATGTAAGATCTATGAGCCAGGGCAAATTGGATGTTGTTATTGTTGAGATGTCAAGACTAAAGATAGACATTCTGGGGGTCAGCGAACTGAAATGGACTGGAATGGGCCACTTCACATCAGATGACCACCAGATCTACTACTGCGGACAAGAGGAACATCGAAGAAATGGAGTAGCCTTCATAGTTAATAAGAAATTCGCTAAAGCGGTGCTTGGATACAACCCAAAAAATGACACAATGATCTCAATTCGAGTGCAAGGAAAGCCTTTCAACATTACAGTGATCCAAATATACGCCCCAACCACAGCTGCTGAAGAAGCAGAAGTAGATCAGTTCTATGAGGATCTGCAGGACCTACTGGATAATACACCAAAAAGAGACATTATTTTCATTACAGGAGACTGGAATGCCAAGGTGGGAAGTCAAATGACAACTGGGATCACAGGCAAGCATGGTCTGGGAGAACAAAATGAAGCGGGACGCAGGCTGATAGAATTTTGCCAGGAAAACTCGCTGTGTGTAACGAATACTCTCTTCCAACAACCTAAAAGACGGCTTTATACATGGACCTCACCAGATGGTCAACACCGAAATCAGATTGACTACATCCTTTGCAGCCAAAGGTGGCGGACATCCGTCCAGTCGGTGAAAACAAGACCTGGGGCTGACTGTAGCTCAGATCACGAACTTCTTATTGCCCAATTTAGAATAAAACTAAAGAGATCAGGGAAAATACACAGACCAGTTAGATATGATCTCACTAACATTCCTAGCGAATATACAGTGGAAGTGAAGAACAGATTTGAAGGACTAGATTTAGTAAACAGAGTCCCAGAAGAACTATGGACAGAAGTCCGCGACATTGTTCAGGAGGCGGCAACAAAGTACGTTCCAAAGAAAAGAAAACCAAGAAGGCAAAATGGTTGTCTGCTGAGACACTGGAAGTAGCCCAAGAAAGGAGGAAAGCAAAAGGAAACAGTGAAAAGGGGAGATATGCCCAGTTAAATGCGCAATTCCAGAGGTTAGCCAGAAGAGATAAGGAACTATTTTAAAATAACAATGCATGGAAGTGGAAGAAGACAACAGAATAGGAAGGACAAGAGACCTCTTCCAGAAAATTAGAAACATTGGAGGTAAATTTCAGGCAAAAATTGGTATGATAAGAAACAAAGATGGCAGGCCCTAACAGAAGCTGAAGAGATCAAGAGAAGGTGGTGAGACTATACAGAAGATCTGTATAGGAAGGATAATAATATCGAAGATAGCTTTGACGGTGTGGTGAATGAATTAGAACCAGACATCCTGAGGAGTGAGGTTGAATGGGCCTTAAGAAGCATTGCTAACAACAAGGCAGCAGGAGATGATGGGATCCCATCGTCAAAATCTTGAAAGATGATGCTGTCAAGGTGATGCATGCCATATGCCAGCAAATATGGAAAACACAAGAATGGCCATCAGACTGGAAAAAATCAACTTATATCCCCATACCAAAAAAGGGAAATGCGAAAGACTGCTCAACTTCCGTACAGTGGCCCTTATTTCTCATGCCAGTAAGGTAATGCTCAAGATCCTGCAGGAAGACTCCAGCAATACATGGAGCGAGAGTTGCCAGATGTTCAAGCTGGGTTTAGAAAAGGCAGAGGAACGAGAGACCAGATTGCCAATATCCGCTGTATAATGGAGAAAGGCAGGGAGTTTCAGAAAAACATCTACTTCTGCTTCATTGACTATTCTAAAGCCTTTGACTGTGTGGATCATAATAAATTGTGGCAAGTTCTTGGTTGGATGGGCATACCAAGCCACCTTGTCTCTCTCCTGAGGAATCTGTACAAGGACCAAGTAGCAACAGTCAGAACTGACCACGGAACAACAGACTGGTTCAAGATTGGGAAAGGCGTACGGCAAGGCTGCATACTCTCACCCGACCTTTTTAACTTGTATGCAGAACACATCATGCGATGTGCGGGGCTTGATGAATGCAAAGCTGGGGTGAAAATTGCTGGAAGAAACTTTAACAACCTCAGATATGCAGATGACACCACTCTGATGGCCGAAAGCGAGGAGGAGCTGAGGAGCCTTCTAATCAAGGTGAAAGAAGAAAGCGCAAAAGCCGGGTTGCAGCTAAACGTCAAAAAAACCAAGATTATGGCAACAAGAATGATTGACAACTGGAAAATAGAGGGAGAAACCGTGGAGGCCGTGACAGACTTTGTATTTCTAGGTGCAAAGATTACTGCAGATGCAGACTGTAGCCAGGAAATCAGAAGACGCTTACTTCTTGGGAGGAGAGCAATGTCCAATCTCGATAAAATAGTGAAGAGTAGAGACATCACACTGGCAACAAAGATCCGCCTAGTCAAAGCCATGGTATTCCCTGTAGTACCTACGGATGTGAGAGCTGGACCTTAGGGAAGGCTGAGCGAAGGAAGATTGATGCTTTTGAGCTGTGGTGTTGGAGGAAAGTGCTGAGAGTGCCTTGGACTGCAAGAAGATCCAACCAGTCCATCCTCCAGGAAATAAAGCCCGACTGCTCACTGGAGGGAAAGATTAGAGAAAGTTGAAGTACTTTGGCCACATCATGAGGAGACAGGAAAGCCTAGAGAAGACAATTATGCTGGGGAAAGTGGAAGGCAAAAGGAGAGGGGCCGACCAAGGGCAAGATGGATGGATGGCATCCTTGAAGTGACTGGACTGACCTTGAAGGAGCTGGGGGTGGTAACGGCCGACAGGGAGCTCTGGCGTGGGCTGGTCCATGAGGTCACGAAGAGTCGGAGACGACTGAACGAATGAACAACAAGAAATAACTTTTCCCTTAGGAAACCCTTAGGTCCATGAGGTCACGAAGAGTCGGAGACGACTGAACGAATGAACAACAACAATGCAGGCCAAGGCTACCTTAGTACGGCCTTGAATCATGTTAATCAAAGTCACAGGTTATTCTAAATTCTCCCCAAGAATCCACAGGAAACAGCAACTTTGGGTCAATGTAAGCAACTGGGCAGGTTCCAAGATTAAACTAGCTGCAACTGTTTATACAGCCATCCTGTATTCCCTGGGCTCGGCTGCTGACCATCTATCCTTCGCTCATCATCATGGCAGCCAGTAGGGAGGCTGCCATGATGAGGAGAATGGAAGGGTCATGGTTTGATTGGTTGTTCTCCGAGTTTGGCACTCCTGGACAATCAGGACTGTTTCCTGCCTCTGCAATGGCCAGGGGGGTGGTGGTGGTGATCTAAACCACCCCAGGGCTGATCCAGGGAAGGATGGAAGGAGAAAGAGGGAGGTAAGGAAGGAACAGAGGAAAGGAGGAAGGAAGGAAAGAGAGAAGGATTGAAGGATAGGATGGTGTGAGAGAGGAGAGCCTGAGAAAAGAGCCCAAGGGGGCACATCCAGCCCCTGGGCCTGGGTTTGCCCATGCTTGATCTAGTCTATTGTTGCAGATATTTCTTCCTTCTCCAACAACAACAACAACAACAGCAACAACAGCAACAATTATTATTATTATTATTATTATTATTATTATTATTATTATTAATAATAATAATAATAATAACCCACCCTATTTCCCCAAGAGGACTCACAAAGCACATTCTGTTCCTGTCTATGCATTCATTTTTGTTTGCATTTTTCATACATAATTTAATTTCTGTAATCCCGCATCATTTGTTATGCTGGCTGGGCCTGTTAGGATTTGAGGAGCACAGGCTGCCATCCTTGCGTTAATGGATATAATTAAGGAAAACATGTCCCCATTGGCAAAAATATAACTGTCTCAGGTTATCTGATGTGGAGAATTAGCAATTGTTTCTTCCCAATGTAACTAAGTTTATGGCCATTTGGTATAATGGTTTCCTTTTTTGCTATTTTGACCACATTCTGATGTTGCTTGTCTACATATTGTCTCTGTTTTCATCTGTGAAATATTGAAGTGTGTTATCATGTTATTAGTTATCTTCTTCCAACAGTCCTGATTATATTTTCTGCTGAATTTGAAGACCAATGCTACTTTTTTCCTATGTGTAATTTTTACCATTTTAGACACCATATTATCATTTAACGATCCACAGAAATAATTTAAACTAACCAGAGCTTTCTTCAGGACAATGTCCAAAGAACTTCAGCTCTACTTGGGTCATTGATTTTTTTTTTAGTTTTGACAATTCAAATCCTGAAGTGGAATTGGAAACCATTTTCAATGTTCCACAAAGAAATTCATAGAATCAGTAAAGCTAGTGGCAGAACAGTCAAGTATGTCCTTTGAACAACCACAGGATTGTAGGATGAAAGTAGAAAGCAACCCGTTATTCAGTCTTCGAATTCTAGAGAGGGCAAAACAGGGCAGGGGAATGGAACAGATGAAATAAGTGATTGCACTTAAACACTGTGTATCTTGACAAAATACATTACATTGACTCCTGCAGATATTAATTTTCTCCTGGAGGCCAAAATGCAGCTTATACAATCTAATCTCTTTGTTGACCTACTGATAGATCAAATACTACAAAGTCCTATTGTTACTGGAAGAACAGGAAAGAAAAAGAAGGACATAACAAGGGAAAGGTTTTTCATAATAAAATTGTCAAGGAAAAAGAGTTACCTGGAAAACTTTCTCACAAAGCAAAGAAATTAAACTAAATGAATTCTGACAAGTGATCCAAACTGCTTCAGATAAAAACTCTGGTCAATTCTCTAATTAAAAGAGAACATATTTGAATGAAATGTGTGTTTGATGCAACAGAGAAGGAACAAGGACATCACACAATCAAAAAAGAAATTAAGCATTGTCCTTTTAATTTACCCAACTGTATTCAGTGAAGACATGAAAATGGGATGCAGCACTGGATTAGCTGGTTTTGTCTCCCAATTCAAGTATGTTAGCTGACTACTGTATTTATTTACATGTTTTCACAGCCAGCATACCGAGCAGGCATTTTCTTCAGGTGGGGTGAGCACTCTCCAGAACCTGGAAGGTCACATTACCAATTTTGGCCATTCCTGTTGTCACAACCATACCATTACAGCCTCCATTTTGGACAATTGGAAGTGACACATAATGTTTCCACTTACTTCCTGGACTGTATCTATGTGTAGGATGGTGTTGGCTACTTCCCCCAAATGGTGAGAAATATTCCCTCAAAAATGATGAGAAATATTCCCTCAAAAATATTCCCTCAAAAGTAGATTGCATGTGTATTTTTTCTACTGAAAACCACTTTTTCTTGGAGGTTAAATGGGTTCTGAAGAGTTGGTCAAAGGGATCCAAATAACTCTTGTCACTTCTGCATAATCCTGAAAAAAGGGGGAATTGATGGCATAGTACTCCTGATTTTTGTGAGGAATAAACAGCACCATGAAAATAGTCTAGGATTCAAAAGGAAAAGAAAAACAGAAATACAAATAATGTACTTGAATGTTATCCATTTATTTTAGGTTGGTATATAATGATGTGAAACTGAAACTTTTTTTGCTTTGTTTGTTGATGAAGCAAAAAGCAAATTTTCAACCATCCAAGAAGGATATTTTTACGTGACCACTAATGAAGTGTGTATTTCTCCCACTAACAATAAATGATCACAATACTTGGGGCAAGTGGAGGGATAAAGATGTCCAGTAATATCTATCTGACTAACTATCCATGCACCCACATATATAATGAGCATATGCAAGGAATGACTTTTTCTGTGAAATGACTGAATCAAAAAGCAAGAATTATCCCTCTCGAAGATAGGAGTCATGTGCAAGGTGATGTCTATCAAACCAGCAACAACTGCCAGTTTTTCATTTCTTTCAAGCTTTGTCTTTAAAAAAGATATGACACAAAAGCGTAAATGGATGGGGAGGAGAAGGCAGTTGAATTTCTCTTAAGTTATATGAAGCTTCAGCCTGGTAGTACAGCTGCTTGCTAGATGAATGTTGAAGAGAGACAAAGCATCTTGCTCCTCAAGACACCTAGGGGTATCCCTCTCTTACTCTCTTTCTTCTCTTTCTTCTTCTTGGCCTCATGTAAGCCACACTGAGTCCCTTGGGGAGATGGTAGCGGGGTACAAATAAAGTGTTATTATTATTCTTATTATTCTATATGGTAGAACAGAACCTGTGGGTCCCAAGGAGTTTTGGCCCACAACTTCCAGAAATCCCAGCCAGTTTACCAGCTGTTAGGATTTCTGGGAGTTGAAGGCCAAAACATCTGGGAACCCACAGGTTGAGAACCATTGTGGTAGACAGTCCCAATAATTAACAGCTGTAGAGAATATACACAGCACAGCTCTCAGAATCCCTGATCAGTTAAAATCCAAACAATTAAAACCTCAATTAGTAAAACATCAATTAAAATAACATAATCCTGATTATAATCCATGGTCATTCCATTTGTCAATCACATTAATTTGTGGTCATTTATTGCACTGCTCCAATTACTGGTCAAAAGCTTGATCCCAAAGCCACATCTTAGGTTTTTTTCTTGAAGTGCAGGAGAGAAAGGGCTGATCTGATTTCTTTGGGGAGGGGGTTCCACAGATAAGGAGCCACCACTGAGAAGTGCCTGTCTCTCATCCCTACTAGTCGCACTTGCGAAGGAGGCGGGACCGAAAGCAGGGCCTCTCCCAATGATCTTAACCTCTGAGTTCTGGCAGGTTGGAGTAACTGCCCCCCAGATGACCTAAGTGTGCAGAGCGGATTATATGGAAGAAGGCATATAACCTCAGATCAGTCCACACCATGCTATGTCTATAACTTGAAAATGTTTTCACTCTTTGCATGGAGAAGGAAAGCAGGATCACATCTGTTGGTGCCACTCTGACTTCTGTCCATCCAGTGGATGGTGTGAAGAAAACCCTTGTGTCAGAAGTGGACAATTTCAGAGGTCTCGGGAAGCATAAGAATTGACTGCTGCCAACTAGGTGATTATACCAGGGAGATCTCCTGGTACTCTTCCCACCAATCAGTGCTGCTGTGCTCAGGGGGCAGAGTCAGGCCCAGACACTGAGTGATTCCTGTTACATAGTTGGGGGGGGGGGGGGACATTATGTGAGCAAGTATTGGATGACTGTCTCTTGGTTCATTGTTCAAAATGTACTTATTTTCATCCATAAATTCAAACCATTTGGACATTTGGAAAGTCCACCACCTAGTGACTGAAGATAGTATTGCAGAGCACATACATGGTATGAAAATGTATTATGTTGCAATAAGTCCTTGCAGGGCCAAGTATGTGTGTGAAGAAAAACCTTATGGGGGGTAATTATCTTGTTCAGCTGGCTAAGTAGGTCAACCAGCAATCTTGTACCACACCCAAGGGGCTATATCTGTTTGAGTTTCTTTGAATACATTCTGTTTTGCCAGCATGGAGTTCCAGCAGGAGATGCTGAAGGAGAGATCCTGAGGGAGAGCTTCGGGAGAGCCTTTTCTCTGAGGAGACCTATGGACAAAGGCTTGGCTCTAGGGAGCAGTTTGGAGAAGCTACTCTAAAGGAGGCTGTGGTTAAATAACCATTTACTTCAGGTTTATTTTGATCTCTCATTTGCTGTAAGATGAAGATGCCTTATTTTATATTTCTTACAATGACTGTGTATGTTTGTTGAACTGTTTAACTTTTTGTATGCAGCATTGTCAGTTTTGTTTTCATTTCTGTAAAGTAAAGAGTAAAGATTTTCTGTTCACTTTTACTACTGGTCTGTGGGTCTTTTGCATCTGGACTTTTGGGTGCTGGGACATTGGGCAAAACATATTGCTGCATAACATATTGCAATATGTAATAACTGGCATTTAGTTTGTACCATTGCTTAAGTCTGCTTTAAAGTCCAGTGATTCTCAAATTCTAGTCATCCAGGTGCTTTGGGCTTCAACTCCCAAAAGCCTCAGCTGCTTTGATTAATGATCAGGGATTCTGAGAGCTGAAGTTCAAAACACTTGGATGACAAAAGTTTGGGAAAAACTGATCTATGCAAATTGCTATTGCCAAACCTACCCCAGTGACTAGATCTGAATAAGACAATATGTTTTAAAGATGTTTTAGCTGGTTCATTGATCTATGGTTGCAAGGAAAACCATTTACCTATGGCGGTACTAGATACCTCTTTGTGCAAATATGGAAAGAGTAGCACTGCAAGTGAGACCAGAACATAATGCTCCAAAGGCCTCCAGTTTATCTCTGAAAATGCGAGTCATCTCATTGTTAACCTGTACTGAAAAAGCAAGATGCTGAATCATATAAATTTGGTGAACTGTTTCTAAATGTATATTTATTATCATTTTATGTAATTGTGTATTTTATTGGTGTTTTAATATTGTTGGAAGCCGCCCTGAGTCCCTTTTCAGAGGTTGAGAATAGGACGGGATACAAATGTTCCAAATAAATAAATAAATAAATAAAGTTTATTATGATATCTGTATCATCCTCTTATTTCTTGTCCCAGTAATACCTATTCTTGTGGATTTGGGGACAGGATGGAAAGTGTTTTGGAAATGTACATTTGATAAGGAAGTACTCAATTGACTTGATGTGCTAGTAGATTAGTTATAAAAATATAGCAAGCCATTCATAGAGCTGATCCAATTTTTAAAATGGGTTTGCTTTGTAGAAGCCAACATAGTATGAAATGAATCAACATCAAATAGGGCAGATTCAGAAAATAATGCATTTATTAAATATTAAAAGATGTATGATGCTAGGAAATAGAAATCCTAAAAGCAACAGAACTGATGAAGAGGTTATAACATTTCTGCTTTTAAGTTGAAAGTACTTCAGTTCTGCTTTTAAGTTGAAACTGCTTAATTTAAATGGCAATACACATCTGAATTTTCAAGTTCCAAATGCCATATTTTAAAATTAAATCAAAAGGTTGTTGACAAAATGTGATGGAAGAAGGATGTAGAGAAAATGAGGGCCACTCGGGATTCTAGCTTTTATTTTATCACAGAGCTTTCCTAAGAGTACAGGCTCTTGCTGCCATTTAAAAAGTAAGTCACTCTGGCATTTGAAAAAAAACAAGAAAAATAGACATAAATCCCAGACCAGGTTTCTGAGACAATTTTCTACCTTCTAGAGATACCTTGATGAAGAATGTGAGCAAAAGGCGACCAGCATAAGCAAACAAGTCAAATAATCACAGCACATCAGTTTAAGACAGACAGACAAAGAGGAACATAGAAATCTCTAGATAGAAAACATTTATCTCCTGTGTCTCTTCTGCTAATATCCCCAAACAAAGAGGTCTTTTTACAGCAATGGTTGAAAACATCTGTGGTGCATTTACTAGAGATACAATGAACTAATTATGACAGAAAATGCATATTAGCTAGATCCTGTTGGTAACATGTGCATGGAGCTTACAGAAACATGTGCGCTATATCCGCCAGTGCTTCACAAATGAAGACTCAGGGCGGTTCCAGACAGCGGAAAAGTCTGCACTGACCTGGGTTTTAAAAACTCAGGTCAGGACAGACTATAGTCCACACACCACCCCAAAAGCCCACACTCTCTGTGGGCGTTCTCTATATGTCTTCTCAGTACCTACTGGGAGAACAGGGAGACAGCCCCCACCCCCTCCCAAACCCCTTATAAATACTTTAAAAAGAAAATAACTTACGGGGCCAGCATTTCCCTGCTGCTGGCCCTCTCCTGGTGCTTAGGAATGACAAGCCAGGAGAAGGAGGGAGGAGGAAAATCACTTCCCCCCTTTTCCTGGCACATCATTCTTAAGCGCCAAGAGAGGACCACCAGCAGGGAAATGCCAACCCCATGTTATTTTCTCTTTTTTAAGGGTTTTAATAGGGGGTTGGGGAGGTAGTTTGTGCCTTCATGGTTTTCTGGGCTGATTTAACCCAGAAAAACATGTGATTGCTGTCTGGACTGTCCCCTCAGAAGTTCAGGACTTCTGAGGAGCAGTCCAGACAGTGGCCATAGTAGGTTTTCCCTGCACTTTTCAAGAAGGAGTGGAACAAATCCATAACAAATAATCTCGGCACAAAGCAGAGTTTTCCTGCTTTGTGCTGAAAGCATTTGCGATTTAGTGGATGGGAGATCTCATTACATTATCAACATTTGAACACAGAACATCTACATATTGATTTTATACGGATGCATACCTGGTTATTTGGGCATTTTTTCCTCAGAGTTTTTTTACATAGCAATAAATGCATCAGTTCTAGAAAATGGCCAAGGCAAGTCCCCCACCACACCCCCACCCCATGGAAGCTCCTATTCCAGTGATGCCAGGAGTTTTTTGTCCTTGCCTGACCAACTGCAAATGGACTGTGAGGACAAACAAAGGCACTAGAACTCACCATAAGAAACAGAAGCTTCGTCATTGGCATGAAACCAAGAATATTACTGTTAGCCAATGACTGCAGCAGTAGCTGCTGTTCTCAAATAAACAGGAAATTGTCCTTATTCTCTAAGGGGCAAAGGGGTTGGAAGTCAATTGTTCTGACTGTGTCCTTATGCAATGTGAACCAGATACAGTGGACTTTGTCCCCCTCCATAGGTTGCGGGTCAGAATTAAAAAAACATCTATAATGTCTGTGTATTCTCATAGTCTCTAACATTCATCAAATAAAAACATATACAGGCACATCTCAATTAACAGTGTTGGTGTATTCTTGCAATTTTCTATGGGTAAGTTCCTATTCCACCAAAAGCAATTCAACATGTTCCAGCAAACTTTTTAACCAAAACAAATAATATTTGTGTGTAAAATGAGACAACCAGGACACATAAGCCTTGTATAACTTTAAAAAAAATAAACAGTTTAACTTTCTAGAGATCATTTAAAAGATGCTTTCAAAATGCACCCAAGATTTCATTTTTTCCACCTAATTCCATTTTGGTTACCAAACATACAGAGCTATGTTTTGCAAAGTATGCTGCAGGTAGAATTAATCTGCATCCACTTTCTTTCTGTTTTGCTGTTTATAAAACATGCTATGTAAAGGATTCTGGAGACAGCTGTTATTTATATTGTTGGTTATAGACAGGTTCATAGGGCTACAGTAGGGTTAAGAGTAGAATTCCAATTCCCAGTTTTCTCTGGAATAATAAAATACCTGGAAAGATCTGGACCTTAGGGTAAAGTCTGGATCTTGCCAGATGAGGGGCCTGTGAGGATTGACTCCTGTTACTGCTTCCACAGTCCCGGGGATCAATCCCCACAGCAGTCCAGGTTCTTAGGCCTCTTGGAGCCTGAAGGAGCAGGATGGAACCCACCCCTCCCCCACAACCCCCCCCCCCATTTCCTCCTCAAAACTGTACCCAAGGGGCCTGTTGGCACTGCAGACCCCTCAAGAAAGTTTTTGAAAGGAAAATGGGTGGCTGGGTGCCATTGCAGGTCAACATTTGGTTGACTCGGGGTGGCATCTGGCCACCCCTTAAGGAAAGCCAGAGGTTTGGGTTGTGGGTGGGGCCAGCAACTTAGGATGAACTGGGCTATTATACAGTTTTGATAGCTATTCAAACGTCCCTCTCCCTTCCCTGATTGGTTGGAAAAGAGGCAGGCTAGGATCTGTGCCTCAATTGCCTTGGGATTCCCCTGGCATCACATCCTGCAGGAGGGGTTTTCCAGGATGGGAAGAATGGCAGCCAGTATTTGGTCAGCTCAAAGAACCAATCTGTTGCAGAGATGCCCTCTGGGCGGTCACAGTCCATGAGAAAATAATGGTGTAGATATGGGGATAAGTTGCTGATTAACTCAAGTGTCCAGTTCCATGTGAGACAAAGATGCATGACTCAGAAGACAAAGGTGATGATTTTAGGCAATCAAAGACTTGGCTGACAGTCATAAAATGTTAATGAATTGACATTTAAACCTCCTCAATGGGAGCGGTAGACTCTCAGCCTTAGGTTAAATGATTCCCCTTTGGGGAGATAAAGTGGGATACAAGAAGAAGGAGGAGGAGGAGGAGCAGCAGCAGCAGCAGCAGCATACTGAACTCAGTTTTTTTGTTTTTGTTTTAGTTTTTTTGAGAAAGGAGATAATCTATTTGCACACACACAAAGGTTCTGATAATTATCTGGCTTGGGAAATGGCTGGAGGGATCCTGGCCATGGTCCCCTTTCCCAAGAGTTTATGCAAACAGGGGCATGAAGAGTAGACTGCCTTCAAGTTACATTTTGATACATATATTAGAAACAGTTTCTACACTTCATCTAGTAGGAACTGACACAGTACAAAGTATATCGACAATAGAAGTTATACAAGAATCATCAAATTGATACATTTTATTAAAGGGTTAGTAAATTTGATAGTTTGTAGAGTACAGCTGCCACTAGGTCCAAGCCTCTTGAACTTTAGCAAGATAAAATAAGGTATAACAAAAAAAAAAAACCCACGTCATAGAATTGAAAAAGATGCTGCAGATACCAATGGTATACAAAGGAAATACCTCCATAATACCACTGTATTCCCAATATTGGAATGAAACAGAATGAGATATTCACAACCAAAGTCATTACCAAACCATACAAAGATAGAGGGTTATTGATGGATTATTTCAAGTGGGAAAGTAACCAAGTGCCAAATAACTCAACAGCAGTGGATATTCAGTATAGTACTAGGAGAGCCACAATATTGTGCTCTAGACAAAAACAATACTAAGGACATCACATGAGCTTCGGGAAGCATCCTAGGATGCTTCTAGGACACTTCCTCAATGGAGTCTACTGGAGTCATCATACAATGCAAGGCTACTTTTGGTGGGGCTCTGAAGAGGAAGCATCTTGGCAGTGTGCAGGTGTTTTGGACCTTGAAGAATTTATAACAGTTGAAAGGAGCTTCTAGATGTTGGAGTCCAAAACTCCCAGAGGACCAAATGCTGGGAATCTCTATTCTAGATCATATTGGCATTTCTTGCCAGGGCCTCTGAAAGAACGTATATGTCAGAAAAGTGATGCCAACATTTTCTCTGTATTCCCTTGACTTAAAAAACTGCCTCAGAGCAGGTGAGTCATCTCTGCAAGCCTGTTTATTCCAAATTGTACAGCTTAGGTCTGGGCACTGAGGAAAATGGATTTTATCAACAACAGTGCAGCGTTGTTCCATTGTAATCCAAAGTATTTGGGGAGTTCTTGATCATGGTCTGGAGTGGAAAAGACTAATTTGATTTAAAAGACCTACTAATAGGGATGCAAACTGCCAGGTGAGATTCTTTCTATCCTATGCCTTTTAATAGGAAGGACAGTGAGAAAGGAAAGGTAGTGTAGACTCCTGTGCCTCTTCCTGAGATCACAACACTTACACTACCATGAATTTGTCTTTGGGTTGGAGAGGAGGTGGACTTGGGAGGAGAATGGGGAGGGATGAAGAAATGTTAGTGTGGAATGTGTATCCTGTATAAATTGCTTCCATTTTCTTTTTCTGTGTGGTACCTGGAAATTCCATAGGGCACCTGTTAGTTTTCTGCTGCAGTAATCAAACTTACAATCTCCTCCTTTATAATCTCCTCATTCCTGATCTTAATTGGGATACAAGGCCAGGAATATTTAAAGGAATGCCTGCCTTAACTCGAGGGATCATACATTGTGTGATAAAGTACCTTTTCAATGTCTACCCTGAATCTTTCTTCCATTATGATAACTGAATGATACTAAAGTCTAGTATTATGGGTCAGAGCGGTGGGGTGACAATTGGTAAGTACAGCTAGGCTTCATGGCAACCTATCTTTGGCCACATTTACTGGTTGAAAAAAGATACTGTCAGTAGTTTGACTGATATATCAACTTCCCACACTTCTAACACAGCCCACCTGAAAAACCCCATGGATTTCACAAATATTTCTGTTGACTGCTGGAGGTGGGATCTTGACAGGATGGAGACATGGGGAGATTTACCTTACTTCACCCAGTTGCAATGATCAACTTCCTTTTCAAAGGATTTTGATGCTTTGTCTCTGCCTAGCAGGAACTGAGTAAAGATAGACATGATCTCAGCACTGTGGGCTGGCAGTGAAATATGCTAAAATGATAAAGACACCTTATGAGATGTAAGCATCTTCAAAGATATGCTGCAAAGAAGCTCTTACTGATTAGATAACAATCAGGAATCAGAAGACGTTTACTTCTTGGGAGGAGAGCAATTACCAATCTTGATAAAATAGTGTAGAGTAGAGACATCACACTGGCAACAAAGGTCCACATAGTTAAAGCAATAGTATTTCCTGTAGCAACCTATGGATATGAGAGCTGGACCATTCTTACTTACTTACTTCCATTAGGAAGGCTGAACAAAGGAAGATAGATGCTTTTGAACTGTGGTGTTGGAGGAAAATTCAGAGAGCGCCTTGGACCACAAGAAGATCAAACCTGTTCATACTACAGGAAATAGTGCCCGACTGCTCACTGGAGGGAAGGGTAATACAGGCAAAGATGAAGTACTTTGGCCACATAATGAGAAGACAAGAAAGCCTGGAGGAGATAATGATGCTGGGAAAAATGGAAGGAAAAAGGGAGAGGGGCTGACCAAGGACAAGATGGATGGATGTTATCCTTGAAGTGACTAACTTAACCTTAAAGGAGCTGGGGGTGGCCACGGCCGACAGGGAGCTCTGGCATGGCCTAGTTCATGAGGTCATGAAGGGTCGGAAGTGACTGAACAAATAAAGAGCAAGTGTCACGGAGTCTACGGCCCTATCTACACTGCCATATAATGCAGTTCAGCACAGTTATTATGAAACTGTTATTATGAAACAGTGAAGACACATATAATGCAGTTCAATGCAATTAAACTGCATTGTGAAACTGAATTATGTGGTAGTGTAGATGAAGCCTAGGTGGTTATATTGGGAAATACTGCATGTTAGCTTGTTTCATTGATGGAGAAATCATTTTTGCTATATGTATTTAATTTGAAAAATATTTCTTTTCCAAAAAACTTGCACAAAGTTGGTATAGCTATAGAAGTACAGCAATAGCTCAGTTAATAAAGTATATGTCTTCCTGGGTGTTGATTCTTAAACAGAAACATTGGTACTGAATGTAGAAATGACATGGAAAGAATGGGGATAGTTTCCTACACCACAAAAAGAAAAACAGTTCACCATATTTCAGAAAGCATTTAATTCAAAACTAGCAATATGTACAAGTGAATTGAAACATTCAGGTCAGATAAGCCTTGCATATTGTCCAGTATGTTGTCGAAAGCTTTCATGGCCAGAATCACTGGGTTGCTGTGAGTTTTCCGGGCTGTATGGCCATGTTCCAGAAGCATTCTCTCCTGACGTTTTGCCCACGTCTATGGCAGGCATCCTCAGAGGTTGTGAGGTCTGTTGGAAACTAGGCAAGTGGGGTTTATATATCTGTGGAATGTCCAGGGTGGGAGAAAAAACTCTTGTCTGCTTGAGGCCACCTTCATTAGCATTGAATAACTTTGCAGCTTCAGAGCCTGGCTGCTTCCTGCATGGGGGAATTTTTTGTTAGGAGTTAGTTGGCCCTGACTGTTTCACATCAGGAATACCCCCCCCCCCCCCACACACACACACCATTTTAAATGTTCCTCTTTATTTACTGTCCTGATTTTATTTTGTAAATACTGGTAGCCAAATTTGTTAATTTTCATGGTTTCCTCCCTTCTGTTGAAATTTTCCACATGCTTATGGATTTCAGTGGCTTTTCTTTGTAGTCTGACATGGTGGTTGTTAGAGTGGTCTAACATTTCTGCGTTCTTAAATAATATGCTGTGCCCAGGTTGGTTCATCAAGTGCTCTGCTATGGCTGACTTCTCTGGTTGAATTAGTCTGCTGTGCCTTTCAAGTTCCTTTATTTGTGTTTGGGCAATACTGTGTTTGGTGGTCCCTATGTAGACTTGTCCACAGCTGCATAGCATACAGTAGATCCTGCAGAGGTGAGAGAATTCCTTTTGTCCTTTGCTGAATGTAGCATTTGTTGGATTTTTCTTAGTGAGTCTGTAAATAGTTTGTAGGTTGTGTTTCTTCATCAGCTTCCCTATATGGTCATTGGTTCCCTTGATGTATCATAAGAACACTTTTCATTGGAGTGGATCTTTGTCTTTACTCTCATGGCTTGTTCGTGGCCTTGCAACTCCACCACAGACATCAGAAGAGCTGCAAGATCAAGAACAAGCCATGAGAGTAAAGACAAAGACAAATGAAATGTTCAGCAAAGGACAAGAGGTCCCAATACAGAATGCAATAATAAAGTGAAACTACCTGGAAAGAGCAGAGAAAAGAGGAAAGATCTTTTTCCAACATCAGATCCAATTCATCACCAAATGCAAATAAATATTTACTACCATGCCCACATATTTCATTTAGTTTATTACAGTAACTAAATGAAATATCACCATGAAACATACAGCTTCTGCCATCTTCAACTAATAAAAATATACGTGAATTGTAACCAAAGTAACAATCAAGAAAGGAAAAAAAAGCCCTGTTACAACATTGTCACTCCCTGACAAAAATGTGAGCCATTGTTTAAGCATCCAAAGAAAAGGGGCAGACAGAGCAACCAAGGCAGTGGTTCTCAACCTATGGGTTCTAAGGTGTTTTGGACTACAATTCCCAGAAATTTCAGCTGGTTTACTAGCTGTTAGGATTTCTGGGAGTTGAAGGCCAAAACATCTGGGGACCCAAGGTTGAGAACCACTGTACCAAGGGAATGCAAACACAACAAATACAAGAGGTCTCAGTGTGAAGGATCTTCAGTGCTTCACTTTCTAGGGACTTCTTCACAAACGCTGCCGGAATGATTGTGTATTGCCACATTTGCTGCAATTCCAGTAGCATGTGCACAGGGTTGTTGCTCTGTGCCTCACACCATCGTAGCTTCCGCCTGCCTCATCAAACGGGGGGGGGGGGGGCTTCTTGAGCCAGCTTGACCCATCTCTCCTAATGGAAAGATGGGGAGCTGCCTGTCAACCACCCCCAGCAATTTGGCAGGGACGGCAGGGTGTTTGCAGCAGTTCAATCACAGAGCCTTTTCTGAAGTGTCATGGGAGCCATCAGGCTACGTGGCTGAAGTCAAAAAACTCTGTCACCATAGTCGAATTTTGGACAGTATGAAGAGAGTGCTCAAAATCTGGAAATTAAAGGAAAATTTCATTGGGCAGCATGGGAGAGGGCAGTATACTCATTTGGAGGGACAATGCTGTCATTTGTTCTCCTAGCTGCACACCTGTGCTGTCAACCTTTCAAAAAATATTGTTCTAATGCCAGATCCCTCTAGCTTCTGTACATGGGATGGGAGGAAGTAATTACAGTACTTTAGACTGCAAACTATCTTGAGTCAGATTAGTTTGGGATTTTACATCTGTGAAAAAATATTCATCCCAGGAAGCAACTCTGGAAAGGATGTATAGAGATGTTTGGTCTATAAATTCGAGCAAATGACTCCTAAGCATTGATATTCACAATACCCACTCTTAATGAGTCAAAGTTGCCCACAGCTTTGTGGCTTGTCCAGCCTTTCTGGCCTTTCCTGGCTTTCAAGTTCTTTTTCTACTCTTAAAATCAATCTTAGAGTTAAGCCATAACTTGAGGGCATGGGACCTTGTTTCCAGGTTACTAATACCATACAGTGCACTTTTCTTGCGCCTGAGTGCAGAACAGTAGGCTACTGGAGGGTGCAACATCTTGATGTGAATGTTGCTGTGGAAACCATGAAGTCTGAGTTGCCCGACTCCTGCAATTATATGCACAAGACCTCTAGCAAATGTATCTTGTACGGTTTCCACAGCAACATTAATCACAACAAGGAAGAGTAAGCTGAGAATCAATTTGCCAGCTCTACAGATGCATTTGAGGCGTACCATTTGGCAGTCTATGTCTAGTCTAAGTGGCTCGGTTATCCTTCCTATGTTACAGTCTATGGCTTGTGTCCAGTTTTTCAAAAAACTAGACATGCCAATGGTAATGATGGGAAAGCTCCCTTTGTATCCTCTCTCTAATAGGCTTATTTTTTTTAATTGATATGATGATCAATCACCCTCGCTACCATTGAAAAGAAGCTAATGGTAATGATTTGTCCCAACCTATAGTCTGTAATGGTACATTCCAGAAATAACTTTGCCACATCAGAAGCTGCTTATGTGAACTACAGTTGAGAGACTTAGGATGATAATAGATGCTATATGTAGTTCCATTGCATATTTTCAAATTAGAGCTTTTTTTCTCCACTTACATATGAAGCCACTTACACTTCAATTTGAAATCTAAGACTGCAATGAAGTGAGAATGCAGACTTCATACCCTCCAACTATCCTGATTTAGCAAAGACAAGTACAATTAAATTTTTGTCATTCCACTTCTTCGGCTGCTTTTTAAATGTCTGTGTTTTTCTGTGGCCCCATCTACAGCAGCATATAATGCAGTTGGAAATTGTATTATATGGTCATTGTAGACTAGTGGCACTCAACCTATGGGCCATGGACCACCAGTGGGCTGTGAGGACAACAATCTGGTCCACAAGCCTCCTTCCTCTTTATTTTATTTTATTTTATTTTATTTTATTTTATTATTTCCACTTCTTTTGTGCCACCTGCCACACCTTACCTGTCGCTGACCATGGCATATATTCTGTATATTTTGAAATTAAAGCTGATATGGTCTATCAAATGAAATTTTCTTAATCTGCACCTCAAACTGCATTTAAAGTTGACCAAAAACTGATTTGTAACTCTTTTGGTACTAATGTTGGAGAGTGGTCCCTGGTCAAGTGGTCCAAGGTCAGAGTGGTCCCTGGTCAAAAAAAGGTTAGGAACTGCTGGTGTAGACTCATATAACACCATTCAATGCCATTTCAAACTGCATTATATGGCAGTGTAGAGCCGACCTCTTTCCACTTTCCCCCTTTAACTTCAGTTTGCTTCAGTTATTGCAAACCAAGTTGAATGTACCAAAATAGATGGCACTCAATTAACTAGGGAAAAGAGAGGAGGAGACTCAATCATGTCCTCTCCAATTACTTAGTTACTCCTAGCTTGAGGATGATTGTCTTCCAGATGTGGTGTCTTGGCGGTGGGTCCGTAAGTAGCTGTGGAGCCCTATTCTTGATCCACATCTTTTCCTGCAGTTTTTCTCTTTCACCCTCTGTTCGTGCCTCTTCAAATTCTGCAGCACTTCTGGTCACAGCTGACCTCCAGTTAGAGTGCTCAAAGGCTAGGGCTTCCCAGTTCTTGGAACAGTTTTTAAGGTTGGCTTTGAGCCCATCTTTAAATTTCTTTTCCTGTCCACCAACATTCGATTTCCTGTTTTTGAGTTCAGAGTAGAGTATCTGCTTTGGGAGATGGTGATCAAGAATTTGGAGAATGTGGCCAGTCCAGCGGAGTTGATAGCAAAGGAGCATCACTTCAATGTTGGTGTTCTTTGCTTCTTCCAGCACACTGACATTTGTCTGCCTGTCTTCCCAAAAAAATTGCAGGATAATCTCAGGTAAAAGTAACTTGCTGCAGCCTCTTCTAGCTTGTGTATTCTTCTATATTAAAACGTTTGCCGTCTTGCTGACACTTTGATGTTATATGTCCCAGTTTTCATCTGCAAAATGTGAGATAATTTGGGATTTCATAAGCCTTTTCCTTTATGCCATTTTCTGGCTAAAAGCAACCTCTTTGAATGTGCTTTTGGCTCTGAAGGGAAAATATGATTTGCATATTTTCCCCTCACAAGGATAAAAGCAGTGGATGCAGGTATTAAGAAATCTCTATCTTCATCTACATCTGTCTCCTTCCATCATAAAACTAAAGTCCTGGTATCTCAGTCATCAAAACAAGGTTTGAAATAGTTATTTGTAAGGATGACAACATCAAAATTTGACCATGGTGGCTGGGATATTCTGAGAGTTGTAGACCCAAATAGTAACCTGTAGATTAGAAATGTGGATGTTGCTGAAAAATGCATTGAATCACCATGTGGACCATGTACCATCTCTTTGCCTATCCTTATTCCTAGGGCTGTGAGGGTAAAATAAAGATAGAACTATTTAGAGCGTACCTTGAGCAATTGGATAAAAAATATATATGCGTAAGGACATATTTTTTCGACTTCAGGCTCTTGAAGCTGATACTTTTTGCAGCCACATAGGATAAAACTAAAAACAAGCAGTCCCTCTAGAAAATGCTTTCATTTTGCAATTGCCCTGTTTCACTTATTGAATGTTACAGATGGCCTAGAAATCACCCTTTTCTGTTTGCAGCCTTCCTATCTCACCTCACGATGCCTTTTTTCCATTAAAAAAATCTGTTAAGGAACAAAGGATGGAGGAGCTGTGAAATCTGTAACAGTTGAGTGGTACCATTAGACACTTTCTGACTGAATGCATCTAGATTTCAGAGAAACTGTCCTGCCTAATGATGCCTCTGACTCATTTGCTGTGATAGCTCAGGGTAGTTCCAGACAGCCCTTTAACCCAGGAGCAATCGTGTTTGATAAACGTAATTGCTCCCGGGTTAAAATTGACCCCCCCCCCCAGAAAGCATGTGCTTTGTAGGAGGGGAGTCCAGGTGCCCTCCCAGAACCTTCCAGAAGGACAGGGTCACAGCCCTCTTCCCCTCCCCAAACCTCTTAAAAAGTCTTTTAAAATAAAATAAGTTATCCAGCCACCGTTAAACCTGTGCTGGAGCTCTCCTCGCACATAGGAATGACATGGCAGTGGAAGGGGAGATCACTCCTGGCATCCCCTTCTTCTGCTGTGTCGTTCCTACACACCAGGAGAGCTCTGGCACCAGTTGAATTGTGGCAGGATAAGTTCTTTTATTTTTAGAGGCTTTTAAAAGAGGTTTGGGGAGGGAGTGGGGGCTGGCTTGGGCCTCTTGAGCTCCAGGAGCCAAAGAAATCCAAGACAGCTGTGTAGATGGGCACTCAAAGTCATGTGGTGCGATCCTCTGTCCTCATCTACACAGCTCCCACAGGTCTTCTGAAAGACCCGGGGGTTTTCAGTTGACAAATTACTTCAGGACAAAGCTTTGTCCCAAAACCATTCGCTTTCACGTGGGGTGTTGATTGGACAGCCCATGTAAAGAAGTGGAAGGGTGCATATTTTAGGGGCTGTCTAGATGGGCCCTCAATTTATTGACATTAGAATCATAGAATCATGGAACCAAAAAGTTGGAAGAGACCTTGTGTACCAGTCCAATCCCCTGCCAAGAAGCAGGGAAATCACATTGACACTGGTCAGATTTTGGTGAACCCCATGCTGACTGGAGTGATGAAAGATGGGGCCTAATTCATATGAAAGGAAATGGATGAAAACTGATACGTCTCTATACACCGTCCATTTTGAAATCTCCCTATGCTTTACTGGTGGCATGGCTGGTGCTGTCATTAGGATGGGTAGAGCAAATGTGACACACATACACATACACATACACATACACATACACATACACACACACACACCAGTATGGTCCCTGGCAATTCAACCTTTCAGAAAGAGGAGAAAGAAGTCAATGAGAGAAAATGCTATGACAAAAACACTGTGCACCTATGTGTGGAAATCTTTACCATGAGAGGCTAAGCTGGCCACCTCTCTTTTGTTCTCCTTTCATCTACACGAAAAGACCTTCTTGTTTACTATGGGACATTAACTGCTTGCTCCGGAAGGCTTTTAATGGGAAATGGTGTATTTTTTTCTCATTGATTACATTTTACATTGGTTGTAATTCAGTGTTGTTTTTACATCCAACAGCTTGTTTAATTGGGTTTATTTCCACTATTACAATTGATTTTTAGCTGTGTTCTTTTGTAACCTATCTTGCAATGCTCCTGGGATCTGGTCTTTGAAGAAAAGTGGGATACTTAATCAATCAATCAATCAATTAGAACAACTTTTTGACAGTTGGCCATTATAAATCCCCCATCTTATCTAATGTTTGGCTCAAATTTGCATAAAGGCAAAAAAGAGCCATTTTGGTTCACGACTGTAAGGCAGGATAGATGGACAGACACATTTCTACTTCCCATTTAGCTTTCAATCTAGATCAATTCTGTCCAAGCAAGTCACAATCTAATCAGGTTCTGAACAGAAGCTAAGACACTAATGCATAGTCCTAGTCATAACAATAGAAGTATGTGCAAAGTTAAACACAAAAGGAATTAGGTTATATCTTGTAATGTACTTAGTTATATCATAATAAATCCACCTGAACATCAGGAAGAACTTCCTGACTGTGGGAGCTGTTCAGCAGTGGAACTCTCTGCCCCGGAGTGTGGTGGAGGCTCCTTCCTTGGAGGCTTTTAAACAGAGGCTGGGTGGCCATCTGTTGAAGGTACTTTGAATGCTACTTTCCTGCTTCTTGGTAGGGGGTTGGATTGGATGGCCCACAAGGTGTCTTCCAACTCAAGGATTCTATGATTCTATGATAATATAGGAAACCAATAGATTGCAAGAAGCTATCTCTCTATCTTTGTCTGTCTATCTCTTTATTCCTCCTTTATTCCATGATGTGAATATGTATAACATTGCATTTCCCTTCAACTGCTCTGATTTAGCAGGCACAATAGTGACTAATCCTCTGTCATTGTATGTTTTTACTCCTTTTAAAATGTTCTAGTTTTCTCCTCCTCTCACTTTCCTCCTTTATTTCAGTCATTGCAAGCTGAGTTCAAGATGCAAAAGTAGTTTGCACTCTATTAATTTAGGAACACAATATGGAATTAATACAGTTTGATGCCACTTTAACTGTCACAGTGCTATGGTATTGGATCCAGGGTGTTGTAATTTAGTGAGGCACTAGTGTTTCTTTGGTAGAGAAGGCTAAACAGTTTGTAAAGCTACAGTGCACATGCTTCTATAGTATTGAGCAATAGCAGTTTAAATGCTGTCGACTGCTTTATTTATTTATTTATTTATTTATTTGCGGTATTTGTATACCGCCTTTCTCAGCCCAAAGGCGACTCAAGGCAGTCGGCAACAATTTGATGCCCAACAGACATAAAATACAATTAAAACATTTAGCCTATAATATAAAAAACCATACAAAACTGCTAAAATACAATAAAAACATAAATCATCAGCTTCTCTTTACTGAACTCATTTTCCAGTCACATCGTCCAGTTGTTCCGTAGTTCCATATTTACCTGTTATGCTACGTTTGCTAAAGCTTGCTCGAAAAGCCAGGTTTTGATTTTTTATGAAATGTTAGGAGGGTAGGGGCTGATCTAATATCCCTAGGGAGGGCATTACACAGCCAAAGGGCCACCATTGAGAAGGCCCTGTCCCTCGTCCCCACAAGACGCATCTGCAAAGAGGGCGGGACCGAGAGCAGGGCCTCCCCAGATGATCTTAGAGTCCTAGATGGTTCATAAGGAGAGATACATTCAGACAGGTAAGCTGGGCTGGAACCGTTTAGGGCTTTCATTCTACAGTGTAGATCACTATTAGGAGGAGGAAAGGAGAGAGCAGAATCTTGAGCTTCCCTGTAGGCTTAGGCAAAAGAAAACTGGTGCAGCCCTGATTCCTCATTAACAACTCTTGCCATCTTGACCACATGCTGATATTACTTGGCCACATGTGTCCCAATGTTGTTGTTGTTGTTGTTGTTTATTCATTCAGTCGCTTTTGACACTTCGTAACCAGTTCATGCCAGAGCTCCCTGTTGGCCATCACCCCCCCCCCCAGCTTCTTCAGAGTCAAGCCAGTCCCTTCAAGGATACCATCCATCCATCCATCTTACCCTTGGTCGGCCCCTCTTCCTTTTTCCTTCCATTTTCCCCAGCATCATTGTCTTCTCTAAGCTTTCTTGTCTTCTCATGATGTGGCCAAAGTACTTCATCTTTGCCTCTAATATCCTTCCCTCCAGTGAGCAGCCAGGCATTATTTCCTGAAGTACAGCATGGTTTTATCTTCTTGCGATCCAAGATACTTTCAGAATTTTCTTCCAGCACTATAGTTCAAAAGCATCTATCTTCCTTTGCTCAGCTTTCCTTATGGTCCAGCTCTTACTTCCCTAAGTTAAGGATACCATCCATCCATCTTGCCAACCAAGGACAAGATGGATGGATGGTATCCTTGAAGTCCACAGGGTGATGTCTCTACTTTTCACTATTTTATTGAGATTGGTCATTGCTCTCCTCCCAAAAAGTAAACGTCTTCTGATTTCCTGGCTTGAGTTTGCATCTGCAGTAATCTTTGCACCTAGAAATACAATGTTCATTTGTGAAATGCTGGAGGGTGTGGTATTGAAAGCACAGTTCTGCCCTTAAGGTAACAGATTTGGGATGCTAAGGCTTGCATGTTTTATGACTGAAGAGTAAAGGAAACAGTTGTTCAGCAGTGGCATGGGGGTACTTAGCATTTTACCTCCTGAAAAGTCTGAGGTTTTTGCTGCTGTGCCAAGGCAAATGCATTTCTTTTCTGTATAATGGGTTGCTCAGAAAATATATTGTGAGCTGAAGGGCAAAAGTTAATGTACTTATTTTAACTGCATGTAATTGAGAACAACTGATTGCACTTAATTAAAAACTTTTCTCAACAGCCTTTTTCTTCTGAGATGAAAAACCCAAGCTGCCCCTTAGAAAAAAATGAACTTAAAAATAATTTGAAGTGTTAGGGAAACAAAAGTAATGAGTTTCCTTTCATTTGTATTCTTTTCCATTACATTTTTAGCGTTGCTACCATCTCATGTGCATTCTTATAAAGGGCAAGAAAGAGAATGGAATCAATTTCGCACTTAAAACTGCTTTTCATATTGCATTTTGTAGTTGGATACAGACACCACTGAGTAATACAATTGAAGGGATGTGCCAGTAGCAAAGGGCTTTTGCATTTAAATCAACACATTGCCCTTTAAAGTACCTGAAAGAGAATTTCACTTTTTTCAATTGCTAATAATTTTACATGCTATTCTTTTTCTGATCTTCAGTGTCAGAGTGGGAACAGACATGCTGATAAGAGGAAGATCTCTGTGCGTCAGGGATTAAGAAGGGATGAACAAGCCATGCGATAAAGCAGACACAGACGGCCCACACATTATCTGCCTCACCCTGCTCTGAAATGGCTGCAGCTTTGGACTCATGCTTGGAAAGTTTTCCATTTCCTCTTAGTATCAGAGATGAGGCTGCTAATTCAAAGAAGGATCCAGCAGTCTTTTCCTTCACAAAGGAAACAACTTCTCATCTTATTAGGGAAATAAAAATTCTAGATGTAGGGGATTGAGGACATCATTTCAGGGCTATGGGGAGGAAATTAGTCTAAAAGTTGAGACTAATCCCACCAATCATTCTAGCTGGAAAATAATTCTAGATATAGAAACTATTCTAATGTGGTGGACAACATGTGCTCCCTGAAGCTGTGCAGTTTTGCACATTCCAGATCCTCATAAAGTCAACCTTTTCCATTTTGTTTGACCAAGAACTGGGAATTAACAACACTGTAGATGTGCATCTAAAGCCCTCTCCAAAGGGCCAACTGCCTCAGGATTTGGTGGAATAACTTTTGCCATTTTGGTCACACATATTCTGGTTTTCATCAGGGAAACGCTGCAGAGTATTCAGGTTTTAAAATGGTCCCCAAATACTGTTACTTATCCCATAATTGAGTCAAGGCTTTATTGGATTCCCTTTTATATGCAGTGCTCCCTGCAATGAATCACTTATTCTGATCTCATTGTGGTACTGAGTAGGCCTGTGCGGTTTCGTTCGTTAATTCGTTAATTTGTTAAACATTCGTTAATTTTTGCATATACGAAACGATAACAAAACATATTTTCAAACCCGGAAGGGTTTTTAAATATCGAAACGGCAGGCGCCAAAAAATTTTGTATTTCCGTCCATTTCGGAAATACGTAAGATGGCCGCCTGGCTTGCTGGGAGCTCTCCTCTCTCCGCGCCGGCTGAGCAAGCGAGCGAGAGGGCGAGCGAGAGGGCGAGGGCGAGCGGCGAGCGAGAGGGCGAGGGAGAGGGCGAGCGGCGAGCGAGAGGGCGAGCGGCGAGTGAGAGGGCGAGGGGCGAGCGAGAGGGCGAGCGGCGAGCGAGAGGGCGAGTGAGAGGGCGAGCGGCGAGCGAGAGGGCGAGCGGCGAGCGAGAGGGCCCGCCAGAGTGAGTGCCTGCCTTCCCTTAATTTCTCCTCCCTATTCTACTAAATTATTTAATAATTAAATTTAAAAAATATTTAAAAAATATTGAAAAAAAAAGGCCCCATCTTTACAAAATGTTTTGTTAATATTTACGAAATTTCGTAAATACCGAAACTTTTTTTTGGAAAGTTTTGTAATTATTTTAAATATCGAAACAAAAAAACACCCCAATTACAAATCGATTTTAGAAACAAATTTTTTCTTGATCAAACAGGCCTAGTACTGAGCCATTGTTGTGTCATGTTTTCTGGTTTTATGTTTCTCTGCATCCAACTTAGGGAGAGTTTAAAATACATTAAGTCCATTTTTTCCTAAGTGCTGCTGATCTCATAATGTGAAAGGTATATTTTTGGGAAACCACGGGGTACCATTCATAAATGGGTTGCCTGTTCAGCCCTGTTTGTGAGAACACATTTATTTCTCACACATAGTACTAGAAGGATCTCTCTGGGTACAGCTCAGCTGCATACATTAGCTGCCAGACAATAGCAGTCATTTGCGAGCCTTACACATACTTATGTAACTTTCCCCACCATATAATCAACGTATTTTGTAATGCCAAAAGATGTCAATCATCCTGCCAGTAATTGTCAGTATCCTTTGCCAACACATCATGCTGCTAAAATTTATAAGAAATTCTGAAGAAAGTTATAGTCTCTTTCTCCCAGTCATTGCCACCACTGTGTTAACAGACTTAACAAATAAGTACACTTTTTTCAGGGACAGAGAACTAAAAAGTCAAATGGATGAATTGTGCATGTGCCTATAAACGTGTCTATAAAGTGTACATGTGCATGTTCTGGGGAAGGTTTGTTGAATGACTGTGCGAAAAGACTAAGGAAAATCCTTAGAAGGAAAGCCTCATTTGGTAAAGAGCCATTTTAATCTAACTTCAGAATTTTGCATCAGCCAGCAGATAGTTCTAGATACTTCAAAGCTGGCATGATATCTCATCATCTTGGTGATGTCAAATGTGTGAATACATATAGCATGTCTGCATTTTCCTTTAATGATAGTAGCAGGGCAATAGTTGTGATGGTGGAGCAGAATTAGAAATGAGACGTGTTGTGGGAGAACATTAGTTCACAGACCTACCTAGCCCAGTATTGTGTTTATAGAGTGACCAATTTGTTGTCTTGTAAGAAGCAGAGCATGAGTTATGACATCACTGAATCATGGAAGGGGCCCCATCAGTACAGGATACTGATCAGTGCAGGATCTTAGCAAAAGCATTCCCAGTTGTTCAGCCTCTTTACAAAGAAATTCAGAGAAGACAATACTACACTTTTAGGCAATTGGTTACATTGTTGCACTGCTCATACTGTCAAGAAGTTCTTTCCAATGTTCAATCAAAATCTACTCTCCTGTCATTTCAACCCATTATACCTAGCCATGCCCTCTGGAACAGCACACAAAATATTTATTTATTTATTTATTTACTTACTTACTATACTTGTATAGCACCCCTCTCAGCTCGGAGGCGATTCGAGGCAGTTTACATTTGGCAATCAATGCCTCACAAGATAAAATACAGTCAAAAACAATTACATATAATATAAACTGTATAAAAACAATAAACAATTAAAACCATAAAGTACAGTTCTCCGCATCTCATCATTAAAATCATTTTCCATCACATCGTCCTGTCGTTCCATGAGTCTCAATTAATCAGTTATACTGTGTCTGCAAATGCCTGCTCAAACAGTCAGGTCTTAACTCTCTTTTGAAATGTCAGGAGGGAAGGGGCCGATCTAATGCCCCTAAGGAGGGCGTTCCATAGCTGGGGGGCCACCGCTGAGAAGGCCCTGTTTCTCGTTCCTGCCAATCAGATCTGCAAAGAAGGAGGGACCGAGAGCAGGGCCTCTCCAGACGATCTTAAACACCTAGATGGTTCATAAGAAGAGATGCGTTCAGACAGGTAAACTGGGGCAGAACCGTTTAGGGCTTTAAAGGCAAAAGCCAGCACTTTGAATTGTGCCCAGTAGCCAACTGGCAGCCAGTGGAGCTGGCGCAACAGAGGAGTTGTGTGCTCCCTGAGTGCCACTCCTGTTAACAACTTGGCTGCTGTCCGTTGGACCAATTGAAGCTTCCAAACAGTCTTCAAAGGCAGCCCCACGTAGAGAGCATTGCCTATATGGGATGTAACCAGAGCGTGGACTATCATGGCCAAGTCAGACTTCCCAAGGTACGGGCCCAGCTGGTGCACAAGTTTTAACTGTGCAAATGCTCCCCTGGTCACCGCTGAAGCCTGGGGTTCCAAGCTCAGCGATGAGTCCAGGATCACACCAAAGCTGCGAACCTGCATCTTCAGGGGGAGTGTAACCCAGTCCAACACAGACTGTAACCCTATGCCCTGTTCAGCCTTTTGACTGACCAGGAGTACCTCTGTCTTGTCTGGATTCAATTTCAATTTGTTCACCCTCATCCAGTCCAACACAGTGGCCAAGCACCGGTTCAGGATCTGGACAGCCTTCTTAGTATTCATTTAAGGAGTGCAATCAGGCACCCCTCAGCCTTCTCTTCACCAGTCTGAACATGTCCAGCTTCTTTAACCTTTCTGTATATGTTTGGTTCTCCATAGCTCCAATCATCCTTGTTGCCTTTCTATGACTGTGTTCCAAAATAACTACATTCTTCTTAAAATGGGGTGGCCTGAACTGAACTAACAGTTTGTATATTACAATATTCAACAAACGACAAAATTTAATGGTATAGGCATAACCCAGTACATAATGAACAACAACCAGTTGTTTACATATTACACATACATAACATAAAGAGTCTTTGGTGTAAAGACAACTTGTCTTCAGGGCATAAGATCCCTTGCTTTAGAGTAAGCGTAATGTAAAGAGTCTTTCTTGGTGTAAAACCAACTTCTCTTCAGGGCAAACAAAGGATCATAGAGCATAAGAGCAAAATTAGAAATTGCTCCGTGGATTCCACTTTCTATAAACATTTTGTGTATTTAAATCATGATGCAGATTCACTCCGGGTGCTTGTTTTGGAGGTTGTCACACCCCCCTCCAATTTGGATTTTGGCATTAAATTACTACAGCGTGAAGCCTTTTGGATCTTCACCCTGAAGACTGCACATCCCAAGGGTCTGAATGATACCATCTCATATCAGTGTTTCTTATAAATCAGAGTACATAGCCCTTTAACATTTTCTTGGCTTGATCTACCTGGTTTGAGCCCCTTTAACTGGGTTACTTTATAAACTAGTTTCTACCTGATGACCTTTGTGCTTGCTAGAGAATCAAACTGCTGCAGAGCACGGCTTCTGAGTTCCTGTAAGTAACCTGTGCCTGTTTATTTGTCCTTTGTTGTTATGTGAGTAATACATACAAATGTTTATCCCCCTTTGAGACATACTCTAGCCACCTTTGTATTTTCCCTATAGATCCACTGTCCCATTGTATAAAACACCCGAGGAGGGATTACTATTGTGAAGAACTTGATGTCTCATATATCCACCTGAGGAAGACTCTAGTCGAAACCGGTCGTGGATGTGGATATCCAAAAATTTTCTAAAGCAAGGGATCCTATGCCCTGAAGAGAAGTTGGTTTTACACCAAGAAAGACTCTTTACATTACGCTTACTCTAAAGCAAGGGATCTTATGCCCTGAAGACAAGTTGTCTTTACACCAAAGACTCTTTATGTTATGTATGTGTAATCTTTGTAAACAACTGGTTGTTGTTCATTGTATACTGGGTTATGCCTATACCATTTAATTTTGTCGTTTGTTGAATATTGTAATATACAAACTGTTAGGCAATATCGACCGTTGTCATTTATGTACCACAACTTTTAGTGGATTTGTGTTTTTTGTATTGGTGGGAATCCATTGTCTTCTTGTAGCCTGAACTGAACACAGAGCTCAAGATGATGCCTGACCTAGTAGGATTATTACTTCCCTCAAACTGGAAACTATGTTCCTACTAATGTAGACTAAAACAGTATTCATCTTCTTGCAGCATCACACTGCTGGGTCATGTTATTCAGCAACTGACAGACAAAAGCATAATCCTCTGGTAGTAGTTTAATAATCTTTTGCTGTGGTCACAATCTCTCCAAAACTTCCACTATCCCATTCTACCCATTGTTAGGCCTGAAAGAGAATTTTTTTGTGGACTACTTGTTCAGCTCTGCATTCTGCAAGGGTGGCAATCATTAGATCAAATTTTTGGGCTCACTAGTAGTCTGAAGGCCACATGTTGCCATCAAAGAACATAAGATTTTTTTGTAAGATGGTCTCACTTGTAAACTAGAAGGCAACATCAGAGTATGATCAATATACATAGACATGTTGCTTTTGTTATTGTTTGCCCTTAAGTCCTTTCCAACTTTTGATGACCCTGTCTTATGTTTGGTGCCCTGTCCATCGGCTTGTGGAGCCCCTCCAGGTTTTGTTTCTCCCTGTGCTGTTTAACAGGGGACAGAAGTGGGAGGGACATCTGGATTTTTTGGAGTTCTGTGTAACCAGTATGCTTATAACACCCAACACTATCTCTCCATCAGTGGATTCAAACTGCATGGGGGGAAAAAAAAATCTCATCTAAACATTAGAAAGAAGTATTTCATTAGAAGAGCTGTCCAACAGCAGAATAAATTATCTCAGAGGATGGTAGATTCTCTTTTGATGTATTTTAACAGAAGCTGGGTATATCTCAGGAATGCATTACTTGTGTGTTTGTTCATATCATAGGTTCATTGGAATTGGATTCTAACCATGTGTGAACAACCATAGACTTCTCATCTCTGTTGTGTACCTTTCACGTATCTCATTCTCTGTTCTTGACTCCATACCTTCAGAAGCATACCTTCATATAAATAGTTTTTAAAATCTAATAAGCTAGGGGATGAAATCTGCCTTTGTATACCTATAGTGTTGGGTAAGTTACCAATATTTTAATTCCCCCATGTGAGAACATGACACGTTGCATTTTTGTTGTGTTATATGGAGAAACAAACAACTTTTTATTCAAATAGGTCTTGGGTACCCAAGCTGTTATTACTGAGAAGAAGTTTGTGACCTGTGAGAAGTTTCAAAGGAATCCAGTATGGAAAGCAAGAATGGTGCACCAGGATAATTACATTTCAGTACATAAACCATTGTGGTTTAGGTGCAAGGAAGCAAGAGAAAGGGTAATGTATCAATAGATCTCACACATTTGTCCTTTCAAAGCAGAAATCTAGCCATGGTAGACTGGAACTGGGGGAAAAGAAAACCATAATGAAAGAGAACCAGTATTTAATTCTCTCTCCCCCCCCCCCCACCATAAGAAAGAAAAGCTAATTATAGGGAGATTCATCAATAATCTCCAGCTGTGCTCAGTTGGCAGTAGTTTGGTGGGCTGAACCTATACCAAGAAAAGTTTTAATTAACATTGCAGGGAAGCTTTACAAAATGAAATGTACTTACGAGTGTTACAGAAAGAAATTATATTGAGAAAAGGTGTTGCACCATGATTCCTGTTATATAGAACTACTCTATTAATTTTGTTCCCAGCACTCGTTGAGAAAGCAATGCAAAAAGATCCTGTATGGAAACAATCACTGTTGCTATGTCTTTTCTTCCAGTTTGTATCCATTCATTGTTTTCAGCAGAACACGACTTCCCCGTCCTCCTTCCTTTCTTCGGACAACATTGACATCATCATCAGTGTCATAGAATAGAAGTGTCCCTTGGGGGAAATGTGGTTTCTTGGCAAATGATGCATTGCCATATGTCATATTTTAATTCCCTGTTAAAATGGAAGGAGAGCAAATCAATATACTTCATTAAGCTCCTCCATCCCATCCCAATTTCTATGAATGCGTAGAGCCCTTGCAAAGAAGAAAGGTGACGTTGCTATATTTTGATACCACACCGACGTCAACAGATACTCTCTCTGTGTGTACCATTCTCTTCTGTTTTCCCCTTGTGCCTCCTAGAGCTTGATACAGTCACAGCAGGACACAGTAGCCAGAGGCCATTTGCAAAGAAACACACAGAGGACCAAGATTTTACAAAGGCTTCCAGATTAAAGGCCTTCATCAAGAATTGGAAAGCATGGTAATGGCATGGAATAGCTTTAACTGCCATTGCTCAATGCTTTGGAACCATGGGAGTTACCATTTTTCTCTATCAGTTCTTCTCTAAATAGTGCTGAGGCCTCACCAAAGTACGACTGCCATGATTCCACAATATTGAACCATAAAAGTTAAGGTCATCAGACTGCATTAATTATACAGTGTGCATCCATAAGAAAGAAAAAGTGATCAGTCCTCATAAAATGTGTGGTCTGTTTTGCATCCATTAGGCCTGGATTGAAGCCCATTGTTTGCTATGTTCCTACCTCATGCTCGTACAGTGTATATCTACATTTATATAATTCCATGCTAGTATCACTGTACCACACTTCTGCCAAATATTATGCAATTAATTGTGCATTTGTCAATGTACCAGCTCACAGTCTTACTGCATAATATGCACTGTACAGTAGTTGAGTTTCCCGTTTCTTCAATACAGTTTCTTGTCATAATTTACTCTCTGGAGTAAATTTAAATTCATGAGATTCAGTTATCCAGGAATGTGCAGCTCCAGATGATTATGGTCTCTGTGGGTGCAGGAAGCTGGAAGCTGAGAGTGTGATGGGATCTGCTTCCCAGTAAGAAATTGCAGATGCTGAAGACATGTCTTGGGCTGATGAAAGTTTAGAAAAAAAACAAGATCTAAACTCCACAAGCTTATCATCTTCACTTTGGGTCCTGGTATAACTCTGGGTATAATTTTATTTCTATTATAAGGGGTTCTGCTAATAGCCAAGTTGTTTTTTTCTTTCAGGTCAGAAGTGACTTGAAAAACTGCCAAGTTGCTTCTGGTGTGAGAGACTTTGCTATCTGCAAGGACGTTGCCTAGGGGACAGATGGGTTGATGTTTTACCACCCTTGTGAGAGGCTTCTCTCATGTCCCCACATGGGGAGCTGGATTCGACATAGGGAGCTCATCTGCGTTCTCCCTGGATTCTTTTTTTAAAAAAATATTAAATCTTTTGTTGTTGTTTTTGTTGTTGTTGTTAACTGAGTTTAGACAGATTCTTGCACAAGGGGCTCATACCCATCAGCCCGTTCAATCTTAGCACCAGTTTCATCACTGGATGGCTTTCCAGCACCACCACCTTCACCATGCAGTTTCATCAGCTTGCCCAATTCGAATTTGGGTTTCTTAAGCATCTTCTTAAGTTTCTTAAGCATTTTCTATATCTTTACCAATGCTGTCTGGAATCCCGGCTTTGGTTCCCAGGTCGGCGCTATGGCGGTTGGCAAGAACAAGCACCTCACGAAAGGAGGCAAGAAAGGCACCAAAAAGAAAGTGGTTGATCCTTTCTCAAAAGAAGGACTTTGTATGATGTCAAGGTCCCAGCAATGTTTAATATTTGAAACATTGGGAAGACATTAGTCACCAGGACTCAGGGAACAAAAATTGCCTCTGATGGACTTAAAGGCCATGTGTTCGAAGTAAGTCTTGCTGACCTACAGAATGATGAAATTGCCTTCTGTAAATTCAAACTGATCACTGAGGATGTGCAAGGAAAGAATTGTCTGAACAACTTCCATGGCATGGACCTGACACGTGACAAAATGTGTTCAATGGTCAAAAAATGGCAGACAGTGATTGAAGCCTATGTTGATGTCCAAACTACAGACGGGTACTTTCTGCGCCTTTTCTTGTTGGCTTTACCAAGAAGTGTACCAACCAGATTCCCAAGACTTCCTATGCCCAGCACCATCAGGTCCGTCAAATCCGGAAGAAAATGGTGGAGATCATTTGTAAACAAATGATCCGAAAGAAGCGTTCTCCCTGGATTCGAACCTACAACCTGTCGGTCTTCAGTCCTGCCAGCACAAGGGTTTATTTATTTATTTAAAATATTTATATTCTGCCCTTCTCACCACACAGGGGGCTCAGGGCAGAGCACAACATATATACAGCAAACATTCAATGCTGGGACACAAAACCATAAATATATACAAGCATTAAAATCACTTCTATCCACATTAAAATCAGTTGCTTTAAAACCATCTCAGGACACCATTTTGCCTCACTGCACTGCCCCAAAGGCTTGGTCCCACAGCCAGGTCTCCACCATCCTTCTGAAGGACAGGAGGGAAGGACCTGACCTAATATTGCCAGGAAGGGAGTTCCATAACCGGGGGGCAATCACTGAGAAGGCCCTATCTCTCATCTCCTCTCCCAAAAGTATACCTTTTTCATTGCTATCTCATCCTGAGTTTTATCATTTTATGTCGTGCATTTGGCCCGCTCACTCTGTTTGATTTTCCATTATGTTATTTTGCACTGTTTATTTTACCTGAATGATTTATTTAATTTATTGTAATGTTATTTTTGTTGTTCTGTGTTTTATTTTGCTGTAATGTATTGCCGGGCTTGGCCTCATGTAAGCCGCTCCGAGTCCCCTTTGGGGAGATGGTGGTGGGGTACAAATAAAGATTATTATTATTATTATTATTATTATTATTATTATTATTATTATCCCCACCAAATGTGCCTGTGATGGTGGTGGGACCAAGAGCAGAGTCTCCCCAGAAGATCTTAGTTTCTGTAGTGGTTCATAAAGGGAGATGCGTTTGGACAGGTAAACTGGGCTGGGGCCATTTAGGGCTTTATAGGCCAAAGCCAGCACTCTGAATTGTGCTCAGAAGCAAACACGCAGCCAGTGGAGCTGACGTAACATGGGAGTTGTATGCTATGATGACTGGGACTTCTGGGAGTTGATATGCATGTATACAACGTCTCCTCACTCATTAATGTATGAAGATCTGAATAAGTGCTGCTCTTTCTTCCCCCTTCCTTTCCTTTTCCTGCTTCTCTCTCCTCCTCCTTTTGTTCACAGAGTATTCATTGACCTTACAGCACTTGTAGTTCAAAGGGCCAACCCAGTGGGCTTCTGGAACCAAAAAAAGGATGCATAACAGTTGAAGAACCGAAAACAGGCTGCTCTAAAGACTCAGCAGCATCTGAAGTTAAACAATAAAAAAGAATGGAAGAGCAAATGCATCTCCAGGTTTCCATGGTAACCAATGAATTGGCACAGAGAACTTCATTGTACACTTGAACTCCCAGCCGTGCGTGGAGTCCTGTCACTCTCCAGCACGTGCCGCTCTCAACAATGGCCTGTTTGCATCCATATTCAGGACTCATACATCCCACCTGGATGCAGAGCTCTGCCTTTTATCCCTGCCTAGTGCTGCTTGACAATATTGTTGTCACACACTGCGGTCAGAGAAGTGTATCGGCACAGCCATCACTTGTAGGTGGTCAGCAAAAGAGGTGGACGAGAAGCAAAGTTAGATCACCAAAACAGAAAAAGATCAGGAAGAGAAATAATAGCAGTGAAATGACTATTGCAGGAGTGAACAACTTGACGTTCTACAGATGTTGCCCATCTTTCCTCACTTCTAGATATGTTAGGATGATCAGAGCAGCAACTCAATAACATGTGTAGGATGACAGGTTGTCCACACCTGAGGCTCGCTCTCTTTCAAGGGGATTCATGGCCTTCAGCATATCTTTCTTCTCACCAATAACCATATAGCACCTAACCTGCCATCTACAACCTTCCTTATTTTGCCACAATATGAGGGTTTATCCATGATTTTAGCACAAGAGTCCAACAATGCTCTATATTCACATTACCAATAGGATTGGTTTCTCTCCCCGCACAGTCTCCAACCAGTTATGTCACGTGAGTGACAGGTTTTTATACATCCCATCATTGCTGATGAAATGTTGGAGTACACACAATGAGACAGAACTCTCTCTATGCATTAAGGAAGATATCAATATGATGAATATAATTAAAACTATAATAGCTTTAGAAGTCTCATGCCAAGCAGCACTGGGGTTGGAACTATTTTAAGAAACAAAGATGTTCTTTGAATATGCAGGATGTATTCTGATGGCACAGTGGGTTAAACTGCTGAGCTGCTAAATTTGTTGACCAAAAGGTTGCAGGTTCAAAACCGGGGAGTGGCGTGAGCTTCTGCTGTTAGCCCCAGCTTCTGCCAACCTAGCAGTTCGAAAACATGCAAATGTGAGTAGATCAATAGGTACCACTTCGGCAGGAAGGTAACGGTGCTCCATGCAGTCATGCTGGCCACATGACCTTGGAGGTGTCTACAGACAACACTGGCTCTTTGGCTTAGAAATGGAGATGAGCACCAACCCACATAGTTACACACAACTGGATTTAATGTGAGAGGAAAACCTTTATCTTTACCTATTCCATCATTGATATATATCTGGTATATATTTTAAATAGTGATATTTCTGAGAGAGCGTAGGGATATGTATACTGGAGAATGCAGGGTCTGTGACTGAAATTTCTAGCCATCAGTCCCTGAAAAGATTCCTTGTAGCTTTACTAATTCAAATCTGCCCTGCATGATAAGAAGACAGCACATATTACTTTGGATCAAATAATGAGAAACTGCCTACTTGTATCCCCTTACATTCAAAAGAAGACAAGTAGCACATAATAGAAAGGCTAGGGTAGGACTCTTCCTCCTGGCATGTTAGCTTTTTATAGGCTGAAGAATTTGATGAAACTAAAATGAAACATTGTTATTTATGTACCAAAGTCCTGCAGTCCCAGCAGTGTTGTAAAGGAGCACTTGGAATCTTGAATTTGAAAGGCAGGAGACCAAAGAATTAAATGAAATCATTTTTGTGCCGGTTGGAAGCCCAATCATACTTGAGTATCAACCCCCCCCCCAAAAAAAACCACAACTTTAGCCAAACCCTGTATGAACTTCATTTTACTGTGTACTTAACGGCGCTCCATGCAATCATGCTGGAGGTGTCTATGGACAATGCTGGCTCTTCGGCTTAGAAATGGAGATGAGCACCACCCCCCAGAGTCAGACATGACTAGACTTAATGTCAAGGGGAAACTTTTACCTTTATACACCAAACCTGGAAAATTAGTACAGTTGTAATACTTACACCCTCAAAGTAGGTTTTTTTTAGTACTTCAATTGTATTTTGAAAATAACATTTTAATTTCCTGTTTCTCAAATTAACTAAAATAATCCCTATTAAGTTTTTTTCTCTTTAAATTATCAAATTGCTACAAGATTGTAGTTCCTCTTGTTGCTGCCTCAATACCTGCAAAGAAACACAAACACACGAGACAGCATGTAAACTGTGATTTCTCCCTTCCAACATTTAAAGAGGGTAAAATTAACTAAAAAGTTAAATGTCACCCTTTCATCTAAAATAATACTATGTAACAAAAATTGGAAAAAAATATCTTCCTGATTTGAAAGTGTTATTTTCTGTTTAAATGTGCAGTACTTATTTTAAGTACATTCCAGAAACTTCATTTTTCTGGCTGCCACAAATTATGTTGAATTGGTTGTGACTCTATGAGATATTTATTGAAAAGCTATAGCAAAATGTGCTGCAGGAAAAACAAAGTATTTTGCAGTTGAATAAACTTTACCATTTTAAAAATAATAGAACCATTTAGGAAATGTCATTTGTAACCCAGGAATAAAAATTGTGTTACATAATGTAATATAACTTAAATATGTTAGAAGTGAAAGGCATCAATGCTTATGTAAATAGTGATCGAAGGAGTTCTAGGCAGCATGCCTGCTCTTTTGTTTCACCTGTTTTTTTCCCTTTGATCTAGGACGCTCACGCCTTTTTTACTTCTTTTCTGCCTGAAAAGCTCACTTCCCCAAATATTATTCTTTTATGTCCCTTTGTCTAGGAAGGGAACATCCACAAGGTTCCTGCCTCTTGGAAGGCTTACACAAGAGCCAGCCTTAGGGACTCTTCTACTAAAATATAGATAATCTTTTTTTTTTCATTTTCTATCCCAAATGTATCAATGGATTCTGCATCCATGATTTGAATTTTAAAAAATATCCCACAACCCAACCTTGATTTTGTCATTTTATATAAAGGACACCATTTTACTATTGCATATAATTGGGCCTCAGCATCCTGATTTTGGTATCTATGGAGGATCCTGGAACCAAACCTCAGCCAAAACCATGCGCTCCTCTGTAAACATCTGGACTGAGAAGGTTTTGAAATGTGAGCCTGGACTTTAACTACACTTGGCTTCTTGTTCTTGCGCAGAAAAGGGAGCAGAGAAGCAATTAAAGATGCTTTAATTCCATCCATATACATATGCACTTTGAATGTCAGGCCAATTAACAATGGCTTTTTCTTCAGAACCCAAAAGCTCTGCAGATTACTATTTGGGAAATGTCAGCTAGACTGAAACATGTGTAATTGGCAAAATAGCATGTGTGCCAACCCCAGGATTATCAGAGCAGTAGGCCACTCTGATGTTCCTACACTGAAACAATGCAGCATGGTATTACAGTGATGGGGTAGGCAAGACCACTCTACAGTTTTTTTTCTGTGTCAAAGTGACTTAAGAAACTGCAAGTCGCTTCTGGTGTGAGAGAATTGGCCGTCTGCAAGGACATTGCGCAGGGGACACCCAGATGTTTTGATGTTTTACCATCCTTGTGGGAGGCTTCTCTCATGTCCATGCATGGGGAGCTGGAGCTGACAGAAGGAGCTCATCCACGCTCTCCCTGAATTTGAACCTCTGACCTGTCAGTCTTCAGTCCTGCCGGCACAAGGGTTTAACGCATTGCGCCACTGGGGTCTCCTACTCCACACTATTAGACCCTGGTAATAAAGGAAGGTCCAAACCTATTTTTTTCTTCCACTGTACAGTTTATTTCCAATCTGCTACATCCTCTGCTGCCCACAAGTGTTTTTTTCCAACAGCAATCTGGATGTATTGACATGAGGAAGTGACTTTTTTACACTGCTTTGTTTGACCTGTTACTAGCATTTGAGATTTGTGTGTCTTTTGTTCAAGAAACACATTTTTCTAAAACTATTTGGTCAGAAGCCTTGAATACTTTCATTTTCCTGGGCATCACATCTCCTGGCTGGTATTAGCCAATTTTACCTCCTTTGCTTTTCTCAGTAAATGTTTAATTCATTCCTTGAAAATTAGAAGATGCCAGTTTTCAGAGTGGAGTACCCTTGAGAATGAAAATAAAATCCCTTCAACACTCTAATGCAAGCTAAGAATTTGAAATGTGCTGATTTGAAATATGTTATTGCTTCTAATTTCTTAAAATGTTGAATATAGATAGATCAATTTAGCAACTTAGTCCCTTGGTTCATTTATTTAGACTCCAATTCTATATGTAGTTGGGAATAAGTTCTTTCCAGCTTCATGGGAATTACTGAAGTAAACATGCATAGCATTGGGATCTGGTTATTTCTCAGCCCTCTCTCAAACAAGGGTATTGTCTTTTTAGCGGCTTAGAATGTTTATTTACTCTTGTACAAGTCTAGAAATTTAATCAAAGAATTGACCCAAAGACTGGTTGGGCATATCCACAGGTCAATGTAAGTAAGTAATCTACTTTAACTCTGATCAAAAAAAGGAACCACTCTCTTCTCTGAATAGAGTAGCAAAAGGCAAGAGGTTAATATCCCTGGAAGAACCCAAAGAAGCAACAAAACCCTCTGCTCTCTCCACTTTGGAGCCACTTCTGGCTTTTTTTAATGTCCGCGAAAGAAAATGGCAGTGGCAGTGGACAGGGGCAGCTGGACCCAAGTAAACATCGGTGCTTGCCCTCTCCACAGAAAGACCCTCAAAATTCACAAATCATATCAAAATCCATAATTTTGGCCTCTTAACCTGCCCTCGATTTATACAGGACCCCTGTACAACAGGACCCCTGTATTCAATCTAGTAACTCTAGCCAGTAGGAGGGCCAGGACATCAACTACTACAGCTGCCAAATGTAGCACCCTGACTATGGAAATGAAAGTGTCCTCCCATCCTTAGGCAAGCCAAACTAGAAGTGCTTGTTACCCCCTGCATAATGCACCTAACAGCTACCCTGTCGCCCTCTGCCTTCTTTGTGGCTGGGAACACTGTGGGTATCTCCACTAAGAAGGTTATTAGGTATCATGTTTAGAGGAATGGAGGTATGTGAATCTGTCATTTCCTTGCGTCCTTTTGTGTACAGCCAGGAGCACCTTTCTTGTTTATTTATTTATTTATTTACAGCATTTATATTCCACCTTTCTCAACCCTCAGTGGACTCAGGGTGGATCACAATGCACATATACATGGGAAGCATTCAATGCCATAGACACACAACATATATAGACAGAGACACATTGGCTATTAAACTTTCCAGCTTCATGAGGGTATGCTTTTTGAATTCTGGCCACCGGGGGAGCCATTGTGACACCGATGGAGTACTTCCTCAGTCTTTTGCACGCTGCTGGGGAGTTTTATGGCATCGTAAATTAGCCTCCCCGCATAAGCGGTACCTAAATTTCCTACTTGGTGGATGCAACGGTCTTTCAGGCTGCAGAGGTCAACAGCAAGCTAGACAATGGCTGGAAGCTCACTCCCACCCTATCTGGCTTTGAACTCATGACCTCTTGGTCTCTAGTGATTTTAATGCAGCTGACTCCCAACCAACTGAGGCACAACCTGGTTCTGCACCACAATCCGGTCCACCCAGTAGTGCTTACCCAGCTGCCTGGGTGATCCACACACACACACACCCATCCATTGCACAATCAGCTCCTGGCAAATAACTGAGGAGAGGCACCTGATACTAATTCACTAGAATCCTTGAAGGAAAAAGCAAAAGTATTCTAAAATGTGTGATGCTGATGTGTACAGAAACCAACACCCTACAAAACCATGGGATTGTTTTTGTTATAATGCAGTAGTGTCAATCACTCTCTGACCAGATTGTTTAGCTCTTCCTGAGATATTAAATGAGGCTCTTTGGATGTTGATGTCACAAAGTCAAGATAAGCATCAGCTTCCATCGGCATCTGATCACCATCATCACCTACCTCGTCACCCTCTAGGGTCCATGCCTCTGGCATGCCTGAGCAAGCTTCTACATGATTAGAAATTCATTTTTGTGGTATTTTAACAGACTGAGTCTCTGTTGCATGTTACATAATGTTGGTTATGGCTGTCAAAGATAAGAGCAATCTTAAAAAGTTATGCAAGTTACTGTCAAGCAAGAAAATGTTTCAAAATTTTGCAATAATTGCAAAACAAAATGGGCCGTTTCTCAAAAACTTTATGGAATGTGACAATTTTGAAGCTGTTTATGTGATCAACATTTTAAAAATCTATTTAGTACACAGAAATTGTAAAGGAAATAAAATATCTTTTTTCTTTTCTGCCATTAGAAGCATCACTGAGCCTGATGCTATCTTCTGGTTAGTAGAAGAGTGAATGATGAAGCTCGGTTTTATGTTGCCAGATGCCAGTGGTGTCAACAATGCTCTGCCTAATTGTAACATAACTCCTTGCACCATTGTGGCAGGCTGAACTGCATACTCTATTAGCCCTAGTATCCCAACCAATGGCAATGGATCATGGGCATTGCAATCCACCATCATATGGAAGGTTGTGCATTTTCAAAGTAGCCTTGCCAATGTATATACATCAAAACCAGAGACAAAGTAGCATCTCTGATTCCAATAAAGTTCACATTTCTAATGGGCTGAACAGATTCCATTTGCTAAACAACCAGTTCACTGTGGTCGTTTTTGTAATATAATCAAACAACTTTTATGTTTTTTATTTCAAAGGAATGTATGAAAGATCATCTGCTGGTCTCTTTCCCATTTTACCCTGTTGTCATAGCTGGGAAAGAGAGGTGGCAAATGATGGCCTATATTGAGGGTACATGAGAATGTCTTTAAAGGCCTTCTCAAAACAACTGTCTACCCTGCTAAATAGCTACTTTAGGGAAAGGACCTGTCATTCATATGCTTTGCTTACAAAAGCATTTGAGTTTAATTCTTTGCATCTCCAGTTCCAAGAATTAGGTAGCAAGATATTCAGTGGGTTAAACCACTGAGTTGCTGAACGAAAGGTTGGTGGTTCAAATACAGATAGCAGGGTGAGCTCCTGTTGTTAGCTCTAGCTTCTGCCAACCTAGCAGTTCGAAAACATACAAATGTGAGCAGATCAATAGGTACCGCTTTTGCGGGAAGGCAACGGCATTCCATGCAGTCATGCTAGCCACATGATCTTGGAGGTGTCTATGGACAATACTGGCTCTTCAGCTTAGAAATGGAGATGAGCACCACCCCTCAGACACAACTAGACTTAATGCCAGGGGACAGTTTTATCTTTACTTGCTAGTAAGCAGGAGACAATACTGTGTTGGATGGACAACCTGACTGTACATAATAAATCAATTAATTATGTGTCTAAAGAAAATGATGAGATGGAGCACCCAAAACCTCCTCCAATTGTTTGCAATTGTGGACTATTAAACAGCTTTCTAGGCCTCTTTTTAAAAAAGGAATGTTAACACAAAGTCTTTGTTTTTAAATTGCTAGCATCTTTTTCCTATAGGCTTATTAGATCAGCAGAGGTATAACTTGTTAGAATTCAACCTCACTCTGCTCAAGTCTGCAGTCCTAACTGAGGAATACTTAAGTTAACTTTAGAATAGACGGAGGGAATCCCTTCGCCTTGACTCCTGAATGTCAGTCGGAATTTATCTATTTGTTCTCATTCTCTCTCTCTTCTCCCATCCTGATTGGTGAAGTACAATAGATATACTCTTCAAGTTGCATGCCTTAGTTTAGGATGTCTGCTTTTTCATCTTTGCATTCTGACCTCTACTCTGTGTTTGAAGAGATGCAGTGTTTGGAAATTTTTTCTCTTGTTTTGGAATTTAGAAGTTATGGAGTTAGAGAAGCTTAGACCCAATTCTTTTCTATAAAGAAATATAGTTCTTATATATTTTTTTAAAAAACAAGCTTTTTAAAGATTGAACTCTGCATCGTTGCCTGCTAAGCTCAAAATTCTTTTGCAGCCACACAACACTTCACCTTTCTGCTTGCTGTGAGCTGACTGCTCAGTTAAGTATCCTGTTTATATTTTGGATGCTCTGCAACCTTTGGGAGAATTTCCTAACACAACTATCTCTTAAATCAAATAAATATCACACAACCACAGCTAGAAAAGGCTTCATGACTTATCTCCAGGCAACTACATCAAGCCCTCACTCTGGCAGTCTTGGCTGAATTAAAATTGCCAAAGGAATTCGATTCCACAGAACTTTGAACAAAATACTTATGAATAATTTATTCAGTTACCCTCAGCACAGATGTGCCTTCCACATTTATGTTTGGAATTATCTGTTTATGGAGCAACAAAACAGCTCTCTTTCACTTGTATCATAATCAACTGTTTTTAGATTAGAGGAGGAAGCCATCATTTGGCTGCAGTGGGGAGGACTGCTGCATTTCATTTTTGGAGAGCTATATCCAAAAATGTTTAAGTCACCCCTGCTTAAGTCAGTTGGCCTAATGGTAGGGTCAGCTCCGAGTCTCACCCATCATGTCATCTGATATAATTAAGAAGGGACAACGCCCATCATATCTTCAAATAAATCTGTCGTATGACTCCACGTGACAAGGATTGGAGTTAATTTTTTTGCAAATGCTCATGTAAAGCTCAGCCGGTGTCTTTCTAGATGGGCAGGGCAGATGCCGGAGGCTAATTGTTGTTCATTCGTTCAGTCGTCTCCGACTCTTCGTGACCTCATGGACCAGCCCACGCCAGAGCTCCCTGTCGGCCGTTACCACCCCCAGCTCCCTCAAGGTCAGTCCAGTCACTTCAAGGATGCCATCCATCCATCTTGCCCTTGGTCGGCCCCTCTTCCTTTTGCCTTCCACTTTCCCCAGCGTGCTATTAGCCGGAGGCTAATAGCACGTTCTCATTCCAAGCTGGTTCATCTTTTCTATTTTGGTAAAAGAACAACATCTCAACATGGCATTGCATTCACTTGTGGTGTTTGGTTTCTTCATTCCCAAATTGCCAGCTCCCTCTACTGGTTATAGTGCAGATACTGTATAAAAATTAGTAATACTTTGTGGTATTCATAGATGGAACATTTTCTTAATTTTCTACTGGGTGAAGCTACTTTACAGTCAGAGGAAAGATTCAGAGAAAACATATTTGCGATATAGGCACATCCTTTCCAAGAAGATGAATGCAGAACAAAGAAAATTGAGAGATTGGCTCCAAATTTTCAAATAGAACTCTTAACACCCTTAGGAAAACAAGTCCCTTTTGTCACTGGTGGGAGGCACACATAAAACTGGCGGCTCTAATGAAAGACATCTGAAGATTTAGATCCATCTACGTATTTGTTACAGGCCTGGAGCACAGTCTCAAAAGACTGAATCATGTGGCCCTTTAATGCTGTTGGACTGCAAATCATATCCCTCTTCCCCAATAACAGTGCTGACTAGATGTGCTGGATCTTGCAAACCAGGATCTGGAGATCTGCATGTTCTCCAACCTGATTTAGACCAGTGGTTTGGACAGCAATTCCCATAATCAATTATCATCTGAGCTCTCCAGGGCTGATGGGAGCTGTAGGCTGTTCATTCCTGTAGTATAGCAACTGACAATGGTTCTGTTTCCCATTGCTTAGTCTTAGGTAAGGATGTAAATAACCAAACCTGACCTTTTTTTGACACGCAAAACACATTTTACCAGAGCCATGTGCTTTCATGTTAGTTGGTTCACATTTGCAGTGGTGAGGCAGTTATTCCTGTAGAATTCACTATATAGCTCAGTGGGAGAATATTTAAACTGTGCCAGCTATTCATATTATACTGATCAGATTGATTGCTTCCTGGGATTTAATGCTGGCGGGCTTTAACTTGCTGCCATTTTAGATCTAACATCATTAAATGTTACCTTCTTATAGTTCTTACTACTATCCACAGGGTTTTTAATGGGTTATACATTGTTATTCATGTGCTTTGTGGGGGAAATCAGCATAACTCCCCTTTCCCTAAGAAAGAGTTCTAATGTTTCATTTTAAAGGGAGCATCATAGGCAGATCTTGAAGTTCCTGAAAAATGAAACATACTTCCATGTTCATTTGTCGACTACTTTCATTCAAGAAAAGCATGGTGATTGAAGTCATTATGTTACTTCTGCCATGACAATAATTAGATATGTAAAAGCATTTCGTTAAAACGTAAAGGGTTCTCTACCAGCCAGCCCCCAAACTCTAGTACATTTGCTTTCCTGCCTCTAGCACTAGATGACACACACAAATTAGCTCCAAAACCACTGGCTAATTACTTATTGATGTATTGCTGCTGTGTACAAGAGTCAAGTTGCTAAATGTGCCTTGCAACTTGCATCTCACAAGGGAGGGAGATTCGTTTCATAAAATGCCTTGCGCCTGGACCACTACCAACATCTTCAATGCCGGTCACTTGAGATCACAACAAAATGGAGTACAGCTACTCAATTAAGTGTCCAAAGACCATGACTAGAATGAAACAAATTGAAGATTACGTTTACACGGGACCCTCTTCCATCCTTTGCCCCCAAGTCTTCAAACAGAACCATCCATTTACCCGTAACAAAATTACATAACTTAATTAAGTTTTAATGCAGTTAAAAAGCTTTTAATATTCTAGAAAAAGATCAAGGTGACATTTTAATGGGGAAGCTGGAACAAATAACAGTAAAATCTATTCTCATCTAAGATCTGTGTTAAGCACTATGCCAGGAAAAACTCCTTTAATTCAGGATGTAAGTGCCCCATATTCTTCACCCTCTGTTTGCTATAGAACTTATGCATGGCAAAGGAGGCAAGCAGCCCCAGAGAAATTCCTGGAACTTCAGTGCCAATGGCAGGAAAAACCAATCTTCTTTCAGTTCACAGGAAAAAGATGGGCCTGTTACTTGATGCGGTATAGGACCTTGCGTTGCAAACGATGTTGTATCTCTCCCCGGCGCATCATGAGCTGCAGCACTCTGTAGATGGCATGCTCGGGATATTTCTGGGAGAAAGGCACACAAAAGCAGAATACATTTTGTGAAGCTTGTGATGGCATAAAGCAATAATAGAATTTGGAAAGGAAATGTTAGGCTAGCCCCATGGACAATTTGCCACACATTGTGCTGAGATTTGTTGGAAATAGCAACCTTCTTCAAGACCCCACTAGTAATTTTTTGTATATAATTCTGTTTGCATACTGTATTGTATATATATGTTTTGGTATGCAGTTTTCTCTTTCATCTATGTTTCTTGAGGTTGTGGGAGGGGCTACAGACCACATGATCAGATCTGGGACAACTCTGAGCTCAAACTCCATTAGAGAAAGACTCCATGAGATGCCATGGGACTTCGGACTGTTAAGAGCAAACTCATGTTGCTGTTGATTATAAGGAAGATGCCCCAGAGAAACCACTTCAAATCTATCAGTAACTGGATTGACAAGTTAAGTGCCTGTATGCTGAATATATGAAGGTTGTGAGTAAATCAAATACGTTACTTTTAATGAAGTCTATTTCATTTTTGTCTCTTGATAGCATGATATAGAAACAAGATATTTTATGGGAACGTAGATGTTTTTGAGTACTGAAAAGAACACTTCTGAGGAACTGCTATATTTTGTGCATTGGCATAATCTCTGTTCCTAACAGATCAGAGACAACTAGATTATCGGTCTAACAACTGAAAGCCAAATTGCCTTGCATAAGTACATGTGGATATATACCACTGAAGAGAAGATTTTATTCAAATGAGTTTTTGGCTCTTCTCTGGAAGATCATATTTTTACAAAAGGTTATGATTTTCAAATGGTTGTGAATGCCATTTTTCTCTAAAAGGTTGTGGAGATTCTGGTTTTCCAAAAGGTTGTGATCTATAAAAGGTCATGCCTTTCCGAAAAGATGAGTTTCTGCTTGACCGAGGAGCCCCCGGTGGCTCAGTGGGTTAAACCCCTGTGCCGGCAGGACTGAAGACCGACAGGTCGCAGGTTCAAATCCGGGGAGAGGCAGATGAGCTCCCTCTATCAGTTCCAGCTCCTCGTGCAGGGACATGAGAGAAGCCTCCCACAAGAATGATAAAAACATCAAAAATCATCTGGCGTCCCCTGGGCAACGTCCTTGCAGACAGCCAATTCTCTCACACCAGAAGTGACTTGCAGTTTCTCAAGTTGCTCCTGACACGACAAAAAAACCCCCGAGAAGCTTTGTTTCCAAGGTACAAAAGGGGCACAATGCTGAGCTTTGATTATTTTGGGGGGGGGGGGGGGGGGGGGGAACTAAAGAGGAAAGATACAGCTTCTTATTCCACTTTAATTCTGTGCTCCATTCTGGGCTTATAGTACAGCAAACCTTCGTTATCCAGCATGTGAAACATATTTGTCTCAGCCAAAAGACATGAAGCATAAACCTCTAGAAAATTGTTTTAAAAACAAGCAGTCCCTTTAGACTCATAGAATCATAGACTCAAAGAGTTGGAAGAGACCTCATGGGCCATCCAGTCCAACCCCCTGCCAAGAAGCAGGAATATTGCATTCAAAGCACCCCTGACAGATGGCCATCCAGCCTCTGTTTAAAAGCTTCCAAAGAAGGAGCCTCTACCACACGTTCAGAAAGAATCTCCTTTCTTGTAGTTCAAAGCCACTGTCTCCCTAGTCTCCAGGGCAGCAGAAAACAAGCTTGCTCCCTCCTCCCTGTGACTTCCTCTCACATATTTATACATGGCTATCATATCTCCTCTTCAGGCTAAACATGCCCAGCTCTTTAAGCCGCTCCTCATAGGGCTTGTTTCTCCATTAGCTATTAATATTGATGATAGATGCATGAGCATCACAAGGGTGTTGAATAAGGCGTTCAGGTAGACTCCTTCCATTGACAAGAATCTATGCAACCGGTTATTCAGGTCTGCATAATATTAAGGGAATTTTCTAAGGTGCTGAGCATTTTAAAACCAGCATATTGCCCTGGTGAAAAGGACTCCATTAGCACCACTGCCAGTCTTCCCCTGCCATTTCCAGTCCCCTAATCAATTTAACTTACTTGTTTCACAAAATCCTGGATGATACTATGTTCTGACACTTGGGAGCCAATGGCAAAGCGACGCTTGAGCTGTTTTTCAATACGAGACAACATCTCCTGGTCCTCTTGGGTGGTGAACCCTTCCGCTCCTAAGGAGGAGGGAAACATTTCAGACACATACACTCCTCCATGGACATTTACTAAGGACGTCCCATGAATCCACTGCACTTCGCAATTCAGAGTATGGACTGTGTTTACAGCAATCTCTTCACTGGGGAACATACACAATCACAATGGATGAACTTCTTTGACAGAACTATGGGTTCTTTCAATGTGAAAATGTTTAAATTTGATCCACTGTTGAACCACTATGTCCTTTCAAGCAGGAAAACAGAAGACATCAGCAAGAGAACCAGCTCACACTCCTAATCTATATTTCTAGTGTAGTGGTTCTCAACCTGGGGTCCCCAGATGTTTTTGGCCTACAACTCCCAGAAATCCCAGCTAGTTCACCAGCTGTTAGGATTTCTGGGAGTTGTAGGCCAAAAACATCTGGGGACCCCAGGTTGAGAACCACTGTTCTAGTGGATCCAGCCTTTTCAACTCCGACAAGAAAAGCAATTTGTATAGTATTGTATAGATGCCAAAAGCACAATGCACCTATATTATTTATGTGCTTCTCTTTACAGCATATTTGTATGGCAATGTCCAAAATGCCATCAAATTGCTGATGTGCATGAGTGAGAAAATGCTTTAGTTCTTCTTATGTTGGCCATACAGGCCAAAAAACTTACAACAACCCATGTTCTAGAAGCATTCTGTCCTGATGTTTTGCCTGCATCTATGGCAGGTCACAACCTCTGAGGATGCCTGCCATACATGGAGGCAAAAGGTCAGGAGAGAATTAGCCATCTGCAAGGGTGTTGCCCAGAGGGCGCCTGGATATTTTACCATCCTGTGGGAGGCTTCTTTTATGTCTCTGCATAGGAAGCTGGAGCTGACAAGACGGGAGCTCACCCCGCTCCCCGAATTCAAACCTCCAACCTTTCTGTCAGCAATCCTGCTGGCACAAGGTTTTAACCCATTGTTCCACTGGGGATCTGATGATGTCATTGCTGAGAATAAATTAGGAAAATGCTCTTCTAGCCTTCTACACAATGTAACTCAGCCCCATGGTGAGTGCTGATGGGAATTGCAATCCAACAACATAAGAAGATGTGTTGTTGAAGGCTTTCATTGCTGGAATCACTGGGTTGTTGTAGGTTTTTTGGGCTGTATGGCCATGTTCTAAAAGCATTCTCACACCAGAAGTGACTTGCAGTTTCTCATGTCGCTCCTGACACACACACACAAGCAATGACATCAGGACTCCCCAGGTTTGCATAGAAATTCTGGACTATGACTCCATTATTCTCCAGCAACCATCATTCTATCTTTGAATAATATAATTGGCAGGGTTAAGAAAGGCAGCACAATACTATGCCAATTCTGCTAAGTTTCCAAACTTCAAGCAACTGGTTTTTTTTAAATTAAAAAAGAACAAAATAGTTTAAATTCAGAAAACCCACCACCACCCCCTTCTGCTTCCACTCAGCATCATAGTAAGTGCCATGAAATCTCTGGGCAACAAATGCTGTTGAGAGCTGAACTGCTTGTTTCCTTTAGGCCCACAGCTCACCTGACAGGTTGCCTGACATGGCAGCATCCAGCGTTGAGACCTGGAAGAGGCGCAGAGCTTCCTCCACATCTGCTTCAGTTGCAAAAGGCTGGAGCTTCATCTTGCTGAGGGATTCAGCAATCCTCACAATGGCCTCTAGCTGTCTAAAAGACACAAATGAAGAGACCAATTGTTATAAAAAAGAAAATCAGCAGGAAGAAGAAAAATGAAATGACTGAGCAGAGAAAAAAGGAAGAAGAGAAGGCTCTAAAGCAGGGGTCCTCAAACTAAGGCCTGGGAGCCGAATGCGGCCCTCCAAGGTCATTTACCTGGCCCTCGTTTAGGGTCAACCTAAGTCTGTAACGACTTGTAAGCACACAACAACAATCCTATCTCATCAGCCAAAAGCAGGCTCACACTTCCCATTGAAATACTAATAAATTTATATTTTTAAAATTGTTCTTCATTTTAATTATTGTAGTGTTTTTAAGTGTTTTTGCACTACAAATAAGATATGTGCAGTGTGCATAGGAATTCATTCATTTTTTTTTCCAAATTATAATTCGGCCCTCCAACACTTTGAGGGACTGTGACCTGGCCCTCTGTTTAAAAAGTTTGAGGACCCCTGCTCTAAAGACACTGGAAGCCCCCCACCCCCAAACCTGGAAAAAAACAAAAAACAAAAAACAAAGGTAAAATATAAAGATATTTGGAACAGAAATGCATACTAAGTATAAAAATGGGCACTGGTTATGTTCCAATAAAGCTTTTCAATCCCAGGTTCTACATTTCCTTTTATACATACTGTACTTTTTGGAAGAGGTGAATAACAACAAGTCACTCTAAGCCAGTGGTTCCCTACCTTTTTTTGACCAGGGACCACTCTCCAACATTAGTACCAAAAGGGTAACAAATCGGGTTCGAATCCGGGGAGAGGCGGATGAGCTCCATTAGCTCCAGCTCCTCATGCGGGGACATGAGAGAAGCCTCCCACAAGGATGATAAAAACATCAAAATCATCCAGGTGTCCCCTGGGCAACGACCTTGCAGACGGCCAATTCTCTCACACCAGGAGTCACTCCTGACACGACAAAAAACCCCCCAAAAACAAACAAATCGGGTTTTTTGTCAACTTTAGATTCGGTTTGGTTACTTGGGGTGTTGATTCAGAAAACAGCATTGGATAGACCACATCAGCTCTAGTTTCTGATACAGAACATATGCCATCCAGTAGTCGCCATCTGTTCACCCTCAGAAAACATAAGCCTCGGCACTGTAAGAGGGTTTCGCAAGACGAGTCACTCTCGTTGCAACTGTGTAGTAATGGTGAGGCCGTGGACCATATTTTAGTTCTTGGGAACCACAGACCATAGATTGGGATCCACTGCTCTAAGCCCAGAATCAGCCAAGTCTTATCTTATAAATCTGAGAGAGTGTTAGCTTGGAGCAGGGTAGGAAATGTGCAGTCCTCGAGAGGTTGCTGATCTCCAGCTTCTAGCAAGCACACTCAATAATAAGGAAAGCTGAGGACTGCAGTTCAACAGCACACAGGTCCCATCTACATTGCCAGATAATACAATGGAACTGCATTATATGGCAGCATAGATTATTTTAACACAAAATTGCTACTTCCGACTTCTATTGTGATCCAAAGAACCAACAAAACATCTCAGCCTAAAAGAAATACCTTGCCCTTCTCTCGTGTAACATTTCCCCTCAAACATCAAGAAGACAAATATAGCCCTCACAAAAGCACTAAGAAACCCAATCCAGAGGGAAGGATCTCTTTCAACACAAGACAACAATCCTGACACAAATGTCTCCTGTTTCAAAATATGTCAAAGCAAGGACCACCAGCTCTATGGCAGACTACTTGTTTACTTCGTTACACCCACTATCCACTGCATCCATGATCATATCTTACTATAATGTATTAAATAAATGCAAAAAATATTCCCCTCCCCAATCCCATCCGTAACATCAAAGACTCACTCAAGGGAGTTGTACATAACACTGAAGTTGTCTTCCACGTTCTTTTGCCATCATTCAGACAGCTGTGCTGTCACCTTACCTGACAGTAATGGGAATGCTAGAGCGATGCTCGGTTTCCTTCTCATGCTGGCGGGCGCCACTGCGCATGAGGATGTAGCGGTTCTTCAGCTTCTCGGCAGCTTCTGCAGAGAGACGAGGGCCGCACTTTCTGTTGGAGGAATTGCACAGCTTTGTCAATGAGATGGTAAATATAACCTCTTGCGCCCAAAAACAAGTTCCTGTCAAAGAACTCAGCCGATCATCACTGCCATTCTCCAACTGACTTACGTGCGGCAATAGGCAATCATCTTCTTCAGTTTGTTGAGCTCAATCTCACCCTCAACAGCCTGGGTCTGTGTCAAGGCACTCACATGCAAGGACATCACATGCTTGGCCAGAGTCTATGGATAAAGCACAGAACCAGAGGGTTAAAATGAAGATGCATGCTGAACCTGTTTTGACCTTGCAAGAGACCCTTGCTTGTCACAGGTTCCTTAAATTAGTCACCATTTGTAGTGTAGTGGTTTAAGAACAGCATTACAACTCTAGAGGCCAGGATTGGAGTCCCTGCTCTGTTATGGAAACACACTGGGCAACCTTGGGCAAGCTATGCACTTTTGAGTCCTGGAAACACTATATTTTTGGGGTCAGTATAATTCAGAACTGAACAACAACAACAACAGCAGCAACAACAACAACAACAACAACTTTATTTTTGTACCCCACCACCACCACCAACAACAACTTTATTTTTGTACCCCACCACCATCTCCCCGAAGGGACTCGGGGCAGCTTATGTGGTGCCAAATCCGATCAACATAGTTAAAATAACACATTAAAATTAATAAAAACAGCAACAAGCAAAGTAAAACAACAACCGTGTAACACAATATAAAAACAACCATCAAACAGAAAGCCAGTAGCCTGAGATAGCAACACAGTTCTGGGCTTGGGCAGGGGGCCGATACAATCAGTTGTGAGGAAGAACTGATAGATAAAGTTCAAGTGCCAAATGACAATAATTGGGGCAAAAGGGCACCATAAGGTGGAACACTATATCTCTAAGCAGGGGGCAGTAGTAAAGTGTAGGGACAGAAAATTGGGTCATAACTCGGAGCCAAATTGTTTGGGGGAAACTGTCTAATCAAAAGCACTATAGAACACCCATGTTTTTAGATCTTTACAAAAGATGAAGTCACACAACATCAAAATATTGGAAGAAAAAAATTCTTTTATTTTTATAGTATAGGCACTTTAACTCCCTGCATTGCTTGAACCAGTCACTTACCATATCTCTTTCCTCATTGTGTTCATCCTTGACAATGAAGATCATGTCGAATCTGGACAAAATGGTGGGCATGAAGTCTATGTTCTCCTCGCCTTTAGTGTCATCCCAGCGCCCAAAGACAGAGTTGGCAGCCGCCAACACAGAACAGCGTGAGTTTAGCGTGGTTGTAATGCCAGCCTGCATAAAGGTAACAAGAAACTTCATGTCAGTAGAGGTTGACAGCATTATAATAGACAACAAACCCACATACAAGTCCTTCTTTGAATTGTAAATGTTGAACAGAGCTTGAAGTTTCGGTAATATCATGCTTCAGCTGCCTCTGAAGAGAAATGAAGCTCGCTTGATCAGATTTTTACAATATAGTTACTGTATGTATCATTCATTATTTGGAGCTCTATTGTTCACAGCATCACCATAAGCCAAAGCCAGCTTGATTGTGATCAACCAATACTGTTGAATAGCTCTCACAGTTAGGAAGTTGTTGGTGCCACACGAAACTATAAATCCCAGGATTCCATAGCATTGAGCCAAACTGTATTTCTTTTGCCCATGTGTTGTGCTTTGCCCGCTGATGCTATAGATATTTAAAGCAAATAGAGGGACAGCATCACTCACCTTAGCAATAGAGATGGTCTGTTGTTCCATTGCTTCATGGATAGCTACCCTGTCATCCTCACGCATCTTTTAAAGGGGGAGGGAATAAAAAAGAAGACAAACAATCAGAGCCAGACCTAATATGAAGGAATATGAATGGTAGAAGACTACAGCATATCTCAGTCATCACTGTTTCTTAATTTATCAAAGCAAATGGTGCAAAATGGTAAGCTCCCTAGGCTACTGGAAATCCAAGAATGGGAGCAAGACAAGCACTAATTTGGCCTCTTAAAGTTCTGTTTAATTTATCAACTTGCTTAATATGCTTTTTGTCAATTTATGTTGTTGTAAATTTTTTGCTACAGATTTTACTCACGTGCTGCACTTAATGATAAAAGGACTAGCAGCACATTTTAATAAATAAACAAATAATGTTAACTTCACCACAGAGGGAAGAAGAGACACAAAAATTGAATGTTCTGGGAATTTCAGTTTATTAACTCAAGTTTTCAGTTTTTTATTTTTTCCTGCTGATAGTACCTTCAAATATAACTAAATATTTATATTAACAAATTTTATTTCCATTCCCTTGTGGTGCCAAAATCTAGAAAGAGGTCCACCACTGCAGCAGGATCCCCACTTTCACATGTCTTGGGGGTGTAAGACACTCACAAAAGTGGGAAACCAGAAATAAAAATGCTGGGTTTTTTAAAAAACAAATTTGACAGAACACCTTTCCAGGAATCTCTAGGTCCTCCAGTACAACTCTATGGTTAACTTCCACCAGAAACTGATCACAGAGTTACACAGAGGACCTACAAATGACCTATGAAGTGTTCTCTAGATCCTTCAGCATGAATATATGGTCAATTTCCAGCAGATGTTGACCATAGTCATGATGGAGAATTTATAGATTCCTTGAAAAAACATATCAAATTCAAAAATGTTAAACCTGTAAATGGGGAGGGTCAACTGTACTGTGGTTCTTTAGCAATATATCAGCCCAGGCTTTTGTTTTTTTTATCCCATATATACCTTGTCAAACTCATCTATGCAAACCACTCCTCCGTCGGCCAGAACCATGGCTCCTCCTTCCATGAAGAAACTCCGTGAAGTTGGGTCCCGGATGACAGAAGCAGTCAAGCCAGCTGCGCTGCTACCTTTCCCAGAGGTGTACACCTGTGAGTGGAAAATGAAGGAAAATAAAACATGCCAACCAAGCTTGGAAAGTTTTTTGGAGACAACAGCTCCCAGATTGTTCTGTGCTGCTGTCTGTAAAAGTAAGTTTTCTCAAAGTTCTGCATATCAGATGATACAGATCATATTCCAAAGACAAGGCAAACATAGAGTTTTAGGAGACCAGAGGAACATATACACATTGTTTCGCAATCGTCTGCATTACATAGTTATAGCAGTTTCATACTATTGGTTGCCAAGATGCCATCCTGTGATTTGTAATTAGTGAGGTACTCATAATTTTCAGTAGAGAACAACAGAACTTTCTAGCAAAGATTTCAAAATGAGCTTTGCATCCATCAAATAGGAAATGAATCCTTTAGTTAAAAGTCCACTCCTTCATTCCATGTTTCAGATTCATTCTTCCTGCATCACAGAAGTGGACTGAGAGATGTTGGTTGATGACTTTTTTTCTCACACAAGTTTTCATCGTGAGTCTAATGCAGACATGGGCAAACTTGGGCCCTCCGGGTGTTTTGGACTTCAACTCCCACAATTCCTAACAGCTGGTAGACTGTTAGGAATTGTGGGAGTTGAAGTCCAAAACACCCAGAGGGCCAAAATTTGCCCATGCCTGGTCTAATGTGTGATAGCAACAACAACTATAGAATGGGAAACATGTAACCTGTGGACTGCATGCAGTGGACAGTAGTTTCTGGTGTTCCTTCAACATTTGCTGACTTTTTTCCAGCCTAAAAAGGAGCAATTCATGCTTCCAAGAATTTCCAGGAATGTAATTATCCATTCAAAGATTATTTTAACATTCTCCATAAGCTTCTTTTAGGCTTGAAACAACTTTTATTAATTTTTTAAAGGGGTGCTGTGATAAGGCTTGGGGAGGGATGAAGAACATGAGAAAATGAGGTGATTGTGACCTTTGGACCCTCATTGGTGGCCCATTGCTGACATTCCCCATTAGCTACAGGAATACTACTATCTGAGTGACAATTGCTGCACATGTCATTGAGTCAGATGGGAAAAGGTTTCCTGATATACTTCCACAATGGTGTTGATTGCAAGGTACAGGCAACTTCTACTGTGATAAAAGTGACAGGCACGCCAAGGACATTGCGCCAAATTGCTGGAAGGATACGATGAGGAGAGTTATTACTGTGGCACAAAGACTACTCTGACCACTCCACATGTACAAATTGCATTTTGCTTCCGCATGGCAGGGTCGTAATGGCACAAGCAGTGAGGTAAATGCCTGAGTAAGAAATGACTCCTAGGGAATACAGACAAGAGCTTCTTTTTTCTTTTCTTGCTGGCTGCAAATACATATATATCTAAACACGTGGACCAACACTTGACTTCCAAGCGGAAATTGGCTAAGTTCTTAAGGGAGTTTGCTATGTCCTCCTTGACATTCAATCAATCCTGGCCCTGTGCTTACTTCTGCTTAGAGAAACCCCATTTATTTATTTATTTATCGATCGTGTCAGGAGCAACCAGACAGTTGTATTACATTTTTAACAAAACAAAACAAACAAACAAACAGACAAAACACAAAGTTTGCAAGCTTGGTAGTTGATTAAATATCCTTTGACCAGTATCTGGCCACTTGGAGTGCCTCTGGTGTTACTATAAGAAGGTCCTCCATTGTGCATGTGGCAGGGCTCAGGTTGCATTGCAGCAGGTGGTCAGTGGTTTGCTCTTCTCCACACTCACATGTCGTGGACTCCACTTTGTAGCCCCATTTCTTAAGGCTGGCTCTGCATCTCGTGGTGCCAGAGCGCAGTCTGTTCAGCGCCTTCCAAGTCGCCCGGTTTTCTGTGTGCCCAAGGGGGAGTCTCTCATTTGGTATCAGCCATGGATTGAGGTTCTGGGTTTGAGCCTGCCACTTTTGGACTCTTGCTTGCTGGGGTGTTCCAGCGAGAAACCCAATATAGATTTAACAATTGGTATGCAACTAACTTTGTTGCTGTTTCCTAGGCTCAGTTCTGATTATTGCAATAATTCATTTTCCAACACCCATATTACACCAATCAGCATGACTGGGGGATTCTGGGAGCATAGTCAAAGTCGAGAATTTTTCTAAGCTCTGGTTCTGATAAAATTTGGTTGGAAAATGAGGGAACCCCAGATGCTAATCCTTGTTCAAGTGACTGACTTATCTTACAAGGATATGAAAGATCAGGGAGCCACATAAGATGCCCCTGTGGTCCTTAAGAGGAAGAACAAAAATGCAATAATTAAGGGAAGCCCAAGAAATCTTTTCTCTTGAAGAGGAAGTGAAAAATGGAAAATTGAGAAAAAATCAGAAATTCCACTATGAGAAGTCCGCATTATTAACAGTAGATGCAGCTATCATTCAAGCCAGAAATAGAGAATATCACATTTTAAAGTAACTTAAGTGATTATCACTATTGATATGCAGTTTTATTTTGATGCACCTGCAGATTGTTTTCCTATTGATTTAAACTGATGGTATTATGACAAGGCAGTGTTTCCTCCAGAGCTATACACTGGCTGATATGAAAGTTCACAAAATGACAATACAACACTCCCCACTTACCCCAATAGGCGAGCATCGCTCTACAAACTTAAGTAGCTGGGACTTGGCTGTTCCAGGATCACCCAACATGAGCAGGTTAATATCCCCTCTGCGGGTCAAGCCATCAGGAAGCCTATTGAGAGAGCCCAACAGAGAAGAATATGAACTAATGCTTTACAAAGCTAACCTTCCAGACCCCAAAACTAACACTATGATGTTTAGGGAACATTTGGGGTTGCATAGCTGATCTTTGATGCCAAGAATCCCATTCACCCAAACCTTAGCATCTCATATGTATAAAGAACACTGCTTGCTAAACATTTCAACCTTTTAAAACAGAGATAGAAACATGGAAAAAGCAAGGTGCTACCCAACTATGAGATAATGCGGAAGCAGGAATGAAGAGCCTGAGATAGCTAGATCAGGAGACAGGCCGGATTTAGCACTGGAGACTGAGTTAATCTAAACTATTAAAGGGTAGCCATAGCATCACCCAAATCTTAACTTCAGTTTACTTTTACCTCAGTATTCCATAGTGAACAGGTGATAATCACACAACCCTCTACATGTTTTTGTACAACTCCTAGCACTCATAAACTCTGGTTAAAATACTGGGACTGGTAGTCAAGCAACATCTAAGGTTATGAATCCCAACTCCACCATAGTGACTCTACAACAGTAGTTACCAACCTTTTTTTGACCAGGGGCAACTTTGACCAGGGACCACTCTCCAACATTGGTACCAAAAGGGTTACACATCAGGTTTTGGTCAACTTTAGATTTAGATTGGTTATTTGGAGTGTTGATTCAGAAAATAGTATTGAATAGACCACATCAGCTCCAGTTTCTGATACAGAACATATGCCATCCAATAGTCACCATCTGCTCGCCCACAGGAAACCATATTTAATTATCTAGAGCTGATGTGGTCTATCCAATGCAATTTTCTGAACCAGCACTCCAAACAACCCCAGGAACAGGCCTAAAAACGAAGACACCAAGGCACCCATGCTTCCAGGCACCACATGGAACAGCACTGCTCAGAGAAAGGGAGAGGGAGAAGAATCAGCAGTCAGGAGACTTGTTGTCTCGCTTTTCATGGGTAGTCAACCTCTCCCCTCCTGACATCCCTTTTGTCTCGGAACTGTAAGAGGGTTTTGCGAGATCAGTCACTCTTGTTGCAATGGTGTAGTAACTGTGAGGTTGTGACCATATTTTAGTTTTTGAGAACCACTGATGGTCCACGGACCACAGGTTGGGAACCACTGTTCTACATGGTACTCACTGGACTGTTTTGATCGATTTTTTTAAATGGTGCTGTGCATTTCTGCAGGCTCTGGTATATACCCAAATATACCAATACCTCTCTCATGTTTCTTACTGCCCCCCCCCTCACCCCCGCCAATCTGTCAGGATTAAGTTCCATGCAGTATCTTCTTTAATGACCTTACTCTGTTTGAGATGAAGAAATGCAAAGTTAGAAAATCAACTTCATTACTAGAAGACAGCATATGTTGAATTGACATTCTTCCAACTCAAAGGTCAGTATCATGCACTGCTCCTGGATTGGAGCTCCCGGAACTCCTCCTCATTAGTCCTACTAGAATGGACTTTTGGGAATTGTAGTGTTCAAAATATCTGGAAGAAGTCACATATCCCACCCATGTCCTAACTATATTCTTTTGGTTCACTTCTCTATTCATGCTCAGAGTGGATACCTTTTTCGAGAGCCTCCAAAGAGCATACATGCAATAGCCTTCTTAATATCAGTACTGCCATAGATGGAGGGAGCAATGCTCTTGGCAATCGTCTCATAAATATTGGGCATGGAAGCAAGCCGCCGAAATTCCTCTTCCTCCTGAGGAGTCACAGAGCCACTGACGCTCCGTCCTGAAAACGGTAAAAGGCGAAAAATGCAGGAATGTTAGATTGTAGGATTATTTGGGTGGTTTATTACAAGTAGGTTGGAGATCCCTTATTCAAATTGCTTTGGGGCCAGAAGTATTCAGTATTACTTTGGATTTTGGAATGTCTGAATTTGCATCTACAAAGCGAGGTAACTTGGAGATGGGACACAAATGTAAAGCATAAATGTTTCCCCTTTTTTAAAATTTTGGGGATTTTATTTTTTGTGCACCCAGACTGCAAATGTGTAATTTCATTAGCTTTTGTGTGAACATATCATTCATTAGCTATTTCTGTTGTGTATGAGATGTGAGATTGGAGAGAGACAGAGGATTCATGAAATAACAGGCTGAGAGACCTAGAGGCTATTGGGTTGCAGGGCTCCTGCTCATTCATTTCTCAGATTCCAGCCTCGCAACGTAAATAGTGAGGGAACAAGATGCAAGGCTGGAGAAAGACTTAGTGTTATAGTTCAGCTCATGATTGTGCCTGCTACTCATGTTAATGTGGATGTAGGCCATGGGGATTCTGGGCCTGCGAGGCATCGTGAGATTTTAAGTCCTCAAAATGAGCAATCTGTGCTTCCAACAGTCAGTGAAGGTCACATAAAAATAACATACTATAAAATGCTACCGCAGAGGTGATAAATACAATGAAACAACAATATATATAAACAAAGCACAATGAGACAATTTTAAATAATTTTATAGCTCTTGTACAGAAAGCCTTTTGCAAAAGCTGTCCATCAAGAAAAAAAACTATGCTAAAATAATTGCTGGTATCTCTAAGGGTACCAGCACATGGTGCAGAGGAGCTGTTCTCTAGGGAAAAGAGTTCAGAGGTGGAAATCCCAGATGCAGAAAATAATGAGTTGCAAGATAATAAGGTGGTCAATAGAAGGCTTAGTTTTTGCAAACTTCAGGCGGCTCAGCAGAACCTTTTTACGGAAGAAACCCATAGCAGAAACTCATGGGAGGAGGCATGGCTTCATGTCTTTATTAGAGGTCAGGATCATTTCCTGGTCAGTCTGGTCAATGCTGGTAATTGAGAGAACGGCTCGTGCCAAGTCCTAGTCAAGCTTTCTGGGGGAATTTTAGTTTCATGTCTTTGCTCCTGTTTCATGCTTCCAAGTTTGAAGGATTGTTCCTGGAGTGCAACACTGAGGATCTGAGAGATGACTGAGCAGGAATGCTGTTGTTGCAGCACTGAGGCAGAAGCAGGTGTATTGTCGAAGGTTTTCATGGCTGGAATCACTGGGTTGTAGGTTTTTTCGGGTTATATGGCCCAAAATGCCTCTAGAACATGGCCATATAGCCTGAAAAAACCTACAACAACCCAGAAGCAGGTGGCTGATCACAAAAAGAGACACCTGAGAGACCAATGAGCAGCAGCATTGTTACCTCCATCTCAAAGGTGAAACTTCTGGAATGTTTCAAATGTTGGATTTCCAAACAAAGGAAACTTAGTCTGTATTTATATTCTTTGTTATGTTTCTATCACACTTTTTCCTCTGTTGACAGCAATATAGATGGCTCTACTCCTCTATTTTATCATCTACTTGGTAACTTGGTCCAGCACTATAACCACCATATAACGTGGCCCCCAAATTTCTTGTACTTGCTATATTCTGATGACACATATACACATAAGCGCTTCATTTGTTACACTGCGATATTTAATGTCTTTGATGAGATTTACAGAAGTGAACAAGACATTTTCCCAGATCAGTTTTAAATACATGGCCTCTTAGACACAGTTCCAAAGTTGCTATTCAAGTTAAGATACAATATTTGGGCATGTTTAGCTCTTTAGATACTGTGGAATTGCAACTCCCTTGAGGCCTAGCCAACCCAATAGTGAAGGATGATGAAAACTGCAGACCAAAAACATCTGGAGGGTCATCCATTCTACAACCACAGGTGATCAATATGTTAAGATGATTATAAAAAAACAAACAAACAGTAATAAGAGACAAATGACAATGAACAGCTTTACCTGAGCCTTCTGTGTCTACTTGGATTCCTACCACACGGATATAAGAGCTTCGGATACCGACTCCAACATTGTCTCGTCCCTTGTTTTTAGTGACACCTGCCTTCTTGATGGAGTAGATACCCATGATGGTAACTCTGTTCCCAGGGACAACTTTGTCACATAAATACCTGGGAAATATTTAACATAGGGCCATTTCAGAGGTTGGAGGAACAAAAACATGACTTAAACTGATGATATAGAATCACAATATGCACCAGCCTCAAACAGTAAAAGACTGGGATAAAGGTAAAGTAAAGGTTTCCCCTGACATTAAATCTAGTCTTGTCCAATGCTGGGGGGCAGTGCTCATCTCCATTTCTAAGTCGAAGAGTTGGTGTTGTCCCTAGATACATCCAGTCAAGTGGCTCCATGACTGCATAGAGCACCATTACCTTCCCACAGAAGCAGTACCTATTGATCTACTCATACTTGCATGTTTTCAAACTGCTAGGTTGACAGAAACTGGGCCTAACAGCAGGAGCTCAGCCCGCTCCCTAGATTCGAACCACCAACCTTTCGGTCAGCAGGTTCAGCAGCTCAGTGGTTTAACCCACTGTGCAACCACCACCAGGGGGCATAAAAGACTGGGATAGGAGGTTCAAATTAAATATTGCAATTATTTCAAGGAGATTCCATCCCGCTTATCCAGGAGCCAGGATCTCAGGTAGAGATGTCTGTTCCATCACATGCAATTTGGACCACAATGACATTAAAAAAAAGAAAGGTTTCCAAGAGTAGAAGGGTTTGCATGTTAAAAGCATCAACACATTTCCTCCAAATATATACAAAAAAGACTCAAGCCATCCCCACAATTCAAAAAATGGACGTCAGTTCTCTTCTGAATTTCATGGGTCGATCAATTGTACTGTGGACAAAAATTAGGCTCCCAAATTTCATACCAGTTTTAATTAGAGAAGCTAGGGATTGAACTTGGAAACTTCTATGTGGAAAATTCATATATTCTGTTCCAAGAGATACTGGACCCTGACACACTACAGCTATAGCACTATGACTCCACTGTAAATGTCAGGTCTGCATAACATGGAATCCTGAGATATGTAGTTTAGTGTCACACTAGAGCTTTCTGGTGAATTCAAGATTCCACAGGATGTTGCCATTGTAATTAAAGGCTAATCACTGTGTTATAAAGTGCATAGTAAGAAAGGCTCATCATTTCCACCCTCTTAATTCAATTTCTGATCAGGTGCTGGAAGAACAATTAGCAAGGAATTACCTGTCACAGTACAGCTGCATGTGCCGGGGCATCTCTCCATGAGGAACAGCATCGGGTGACTCTTGCAGCTTCAGTGTCTGGAAATCCACACATTTGCACTTGTCTGGAACAATAAAGTATGGGTCCAAGGGACATTTTGCAAGAACATTCTGTTCTCTGAAATAAAGTGAGAAAAAGAGTATATAAATATTCCAGGCTAACTTCAAAAAGTACTTAACTTACACATTTTACGCAGTTTTAAACAGATGGAATGAATAAGCATTAGAGCCATTGAAACTGCGTAAAGAACTGTGAGCCTCTTCTCTTACGTGGTGCACTTCCGAGGGAGGGCATATCCTTCGAGACCAGGACGCAAGGCAATGTTGGGGATGACATTTCTGCACGTGCGGCACTGGATAGTGATCCTGGTTGCTTTGGCCCTTACAGCCGTTGCAGCAATGATGATTCCTGGAATCTTTACTAGGTGTGACATCTGCTCAGACTGCAAAACAAACAGGAGGAAACCAAAGCGAGGGTGAGGCCATAAAGGAAGCGGATGCGCATTGAAACACAAAACATTCAAAGCAAATGCAAGATTCACAAATTCCCACTTCTCTGCCTCAGTACTGATCAAAATCTGTTCTGGAAGCACAAGGTTCCAGTTCATAAAGGAAATCAAAATGAAGACGTTTTAGGATAGATTTTCATGTCCAGTACTATCCTTTCTATGAATTTACTAAGTCCTGCTAGAACTCTATGATAACGTTCAGGCAAATTATGCCATATAATTGCCTGGAGGACCTGGGAAATCTTTAAGAGACTATTTGTCACCTAGACATGGGTATGTGAACCCAGAGATACAGGTTACATGATTATGAGGGTCTTAATGTAGACCGGGGCTCCTTAAATTTTTCCACTCGCAACCCCTTTTGGCCTGAGAATTTTTTACATAACTCCAGGTATTTTGGTATACAAAATAGGGGGGGGGGGGGAAATCAAACATTTACTGATTTATTTATTGTGGGGGGCCATCCAGTTGGAATTGCCTGATTTTGCTTCCCAGAGGGATACTCTTGTTGTTGCTGGGGGAACGTTAAGAGGAGTGGTGGTTCTCATGAAGCTTTTCCTTGATTTGAGTCTACAGAGAGGAGGCTGATAGCCATGCAGTGGATGGCTTTCATAGTGTTCAACCTTATTTCTCTCACAGTTAGCAGCAACTTTCTGTTGCATATCGGGGGCAATGCAAGATGTGGGTTTGAGACATCTTGCAATTATTCTACATGTTTAGTTCAGTACTATAGTCACCTGTTTTGTGTGGACAGACTTGTGCTAAACAGGGCAGGAATACTCACAAGTTGAGTAAGACAAGGCCAGGGCTAATGGTCTTATTAATTAATTAATTTACTGACAATAAATCAGCATTTACAAGGCTTGCTAAACAGGCTGATAGTACTTGTTTTAAATTACACCTGAACATCTTCTGTAGAGTCTACTGTAAACACTACACAACAGAGTCGTGTTAACATCTAAAGCTTTTACTGTTGTCAAATTTTTCAGGACCTCAACACTGAGCTAAGGAGACCCCATTTGTGGCTGGGACCCACAGTTCCCCCCAAAGCAGACTCAAGCTCACCTTGAGGCTGCGGATGTTGGATGGATTGGCATCAGATCTCAGCATAACCTGAACCTCTTGAAGATCCTCTTCTCCCACCGGACGAGGACGTGTTACTTCATCTGCTACCTCCTTTGCTGCTTCTTCTAGCTGGAAAAAGAATGACAGCGGTTTGGACAATGGAGGACAGTGATCATTATTTCATCTAATAACAAACTTCAGTGGCTGAGTAACCATCAGAAATTAAGAGTTTCAAGCAGTGTTTCTCAAACTGTGCTCCTCCAGGTGTTTTGCACTTCAGCTCCCAGAAATCCCAGCTAGTTTACCAGCTGTTAGGAATGGTGGGAGCTTATGTCCAAAACATCTGGAGGAACACAGTTTGAGAAATTCTGGTTTAGAGGCATGTTCAAGTCACTCCCGAAGTATGTGTAAACATCAAAACCTTTTACTTTCCACATGTGTGAGCTATGCTAATCTGTCATTGGGCAAATACAGCATCACATAAGCTAGTGCAGTAACGCTCAAAATTTCATTCTCCAGATGTTCACCCTCTTGTCCTTCAGGCTAGTGAAATCCTGGTTATGGAATGAAGCATTCCCAGAATAATGGCTGAGACTGGTTACAGACCAAAGTGAGTGACCACATATGCAGACTGAGTTGAACATGATTTTACCTTGGCGATTTGGTATATATGTATTTTATCAATATGTATTCTAATTTTGTATTGTTGTATGATGTTTTAACTTGTATTATTAGCATTGAATCCTTGCTGTAAGCCTGTCTGGGTCCCTCTACAAAGGTGAGAAGATTTTGATATAAAAGTTTTAAATAAATGAAGAATTCCCAGAAGCCTTTGTTAACATGATCAACTGGCAGAACATTCTGGGAGCTGAAGTTTGAAACATCTGAAGGGAAAATGCTAAGAACTACTGGTGTAATGGCATCTTAAAAGACTTAAGATCTAGCTTGCTGATCTCTGAAATTGCCACAAGGTTAGTAATATTTTTTCAAACCAAAATGAAATACATCTAACCCTATATCTCAAATATTCAACAGTTACAGGTGATTAACAATAGTTTAAAAGATACAAATAGAACACTAGCCTGGGATTGGGAGAATGAAAAGGGAGATTTTGGAAGAGCATGCAGGACACCAAATTGAAAGCTCTACATGCAAACACTAATATTGAAGCAGATCTAACTACAGCTCTGGCTAGTGGGCAATGTTCTTTCCCTGGAACTCTCCGGGAGCCAGAAGAACTATCAAATGTGTTCTCCAAATAAAAGGGAAACAAAACCAGAAGAGGCAGCAACCTACTGCTGGTATTGAAAAATGGATATTACACAGTGCAGAGGATACTGCAGCTTCATAAATGAATTGCTCAGGAAGGGATTCAGGTTAAGTAATGTGGAAGGTCAAGGGCTACAAAAGCAGCACTGGCTCCTGAATGTGTCATTTGAATGGCACTTTGACCACAATATCTCTCTTTCAGGCAGCATTTCTCATCCCATACATACCAACTGGAGGTGTTCTGCAGGCTGCTTGTACAGATAGTCTGCGAGGTCTTCATCAAAGCTTGCCAAGTCTTCCATCTCCACTTCAATCCAGTACTGGCCCAGATTGTAATGCCGTTTGAGTTCATCTCTAAGACAGAGTGAGAAAAGCAGGGACAGTGAGGGCATATGAGACTGAAAACAAGCAGCTCACAGTCAAGAACACACTTGTTAGAGCACTTTTACCAAGAAAGATAAATTACACTAACACAGCCACATTTAATCCCAACTAGCAGTACATTTATAGTTATATAATTATAGAGATGGAAGAGACTTTGAGGGCCATCCAGTCCAACCCCCTGCCAAGAAGGAAAATCACATTCAAAGCACCCCCAACAGATGGCCATCTAGCCTCCGTTTAAAAGCCTCCAAAGGAGGAGCTTCCACCACACTCCGGCGCAGAGAGTTCCACTGCTGAACAGCTCTCACAGTTAGGAGGTTCTTCCTAATGTTTAGGTGGAATCTCCTTTCCTCTGAAGCCATTGTTCTGCATCCTAATCTCCAGGGCAGCAGAAAACAAGCTGATTCCCTTCTCCCTATGAGTTCCCCTCACTTATTTATACATGGTCCTCTGCAGGCTAAACATGCCCAGCTCTTTAAGTCGCTCCTCCTAGGGCTTGTTCACCAGATTCTTGATCATTTTAGTTGCCCTCCTCTGGACACCTTCCAGCTTGTCAACATCTCTCTTTAACAGTGGTGCCCAGAATTGGACACAGTATTCCAGATGTGGACTGACCAAGGCAGAATAGAGAGGTAAGACGATTTCCCAGGATCTAGATGCTATGCACCTATTTATGCAGGCCAAAATCCCATTGGCTTTTTAAGCTGCCTCATGGGATTTGTTGGCACGTGTTTAACTTGTTGTCCACGAGGATTCCAAGATCTATTTCAGACATACTGCTATCAAGCCAGGCATCCCCAATCAGCTATGAAATGTAGCAAGGAAAGCGATTTTTTTGGGAGGAAAGGGCACCTGTATTTGAAATTGAAGCCAGTGCGGTCTGTTCCAACCCGATACTGTCTCAAGAACTCTTTGAAACGCTTCTGCAACTGGGACTTCCGTATCTGGCCCTCATCTCCCCCTGTGTCACCAAAGCTGTCACTGTAGAAAATGCCGGGATCATCAAAGCCAGACATGGCGTCTCACTCTGCAGGGAAAAACAGAGATAAAGAAAGGATCTGAAAGGATGCAGGAATATATATGACCCTCATCCAGGACAAAGGACCTCATCGCACTGGAGAATGGATACACTTTACATCCGGTTTCTGCCTCCTGCAGAATTCTGGGGCTTGTAGTTTAAGTGAGGCTGTTAAAGGCTCTTCCCTAAACTACAAAGCCCATAATTATGCAGGAGGCAGAAACTGGATTTAAAGTGGATTCATTCTCTAGTGTGATGAAGTAGAAAGTCTAAATGTTTAAAGTGCATCTCAACATGTAAAAAGATAGTGCTATGCAAACTCTGCATAAATCAATTTTCTCTTCTTTGGACGTCCTTTCCCCTTCCCTTGAGTTGAATGATGCCTTGCCTTTCTTAAGGTGCATCTACACTGCAGAATTAATGCAGTTTGACACTACTTTAACTGCCATCATTCAGTGCTTTGGAGTCTTGGGAACTGAAGTTTTATTAGGTCTCTAGCCTTCTCTTCCAAAGAGTATGCGCTCTGGTTACATCCCACTCTACATGGGGTTGCCCTTGAAGCATGTTTGGAAACTTCAACTGGTCTAGTGAGCGGCAGCCAGGTTGCTCACAGTATTTTGGATCGAATTCTTGTGCAATTTGACCTTGGAACGAACTCAGACCATGAACTTTGGATGGCGTGTTTTCTAAGTTTTTAAATTTTAATCTGTTGTAACTCTGTTTTAACATGTTACAATTTTGAAATGTTTCGGTAGTTGTTGTTAAGGCATGACATGTGTGCCACTGTAAGCTGCCTTGAGTCCTCCTGTTGGGGTAGAGAAGGGTGGGATACAAGTATGGCAAACCTATATAAATAAAATGTAATGTTAGTTCGTGGGATTAACATAACTCAAAAACCACTGGACAAATTGACACCAAATTTGGACACAAGACACCTAACAATCCTTCACTCAAAAAAAATGATTTTGTCATTTGGGAGTTGTAGTTGCAGGGATTTATAGTTCACCTACAATCAAAGAGCATTCTGAACCCCACCAACGATGGAATTGAACCAAACTTGGCACACAGTTCTCCCATGACCAAGAGAAAATACTGGGTTTGGTCGGCAGTGTCCTTTGGATTTGGAGTTGTAGTTCAACTACATCCAGAGATCACTGTGGAATCAAGCAATGATGGATCTGGACCAAACTCTACATGAATACTCAATATGGCCAAATGTGAACACTGGTGGAGTTTGGGGAAAATAGAATCTTGACATTTGGGAGTTGTAGTTGCTGGGATTTGTAGTTCACCTACAATCACAGAGCATTCTGAACCCCACCAGCGATAGAATTGGGCCAAACCTCCCACACAGAACCCCCATGTGGGCCACAGCAATGCGTGGCAGGGGACGGCTAGTCTATATAAATAAAAATGTAGTGTTAGTTTGTGGGATTAACATAACTCAAAAACCACTGGGCAAATTGACACCAAATTTGGACAGAATACACCTATCAGGCCAACAAACGACCATCACTCATAAAAACACTAAAAAAATACAGCAGAAGAGACTTAAAAAGCCAAAACAAATAAAAATTATATTACTATGCACACACTTCATTTCCCATAAAGCCAGTCTTTGTCTGTTTGGGGATAATAGGAGTTAAAAATCCAAAACTGGTGGCGCACCAAAGTTTGGTAAACACTGGGTAATGGGAAATATCCTCAAGGCTGGAAACTCAGCTCAAGAAGCCATCTTTAGTCCGGCTCTATAGCACTTCAGTAATTAGTTAGGTTAGATAATTAGAAACTTCATTAGGAAGTGAATAGTTGTCAAAAAATAGTTACTCACAAAGGCAAGGAAAAAGGACTACTCCTCGTGTAACTCCCAGCAAAAACTCGTTGCTGCACCAATCGTTTTCCTTTCTTGTGGAATTTCCACTTAAGCAGACCTTTCTTCAATGCTGAGCAAAAAGGAGAAGGCGGAGAGAGATTTTCGCGGGAAAACACTTTGGCCCGCCTTCTGACGGTCGCGCGCCGACCGCTCCCATTGGTTACAAAGAATTCAGCCATGCGCGATTGGCTTTGCTAAAATTTGCCTAACCCCGCCCTTTCGGTGCTTGGATTTCCATATCTTGAATCCGATTGGAGGAGGCAGAAAGAAGAGCCCGCCCTTGCTTCGCCTGGCTTTTCCTGGAACTTTATTTTAGCGCCAGAAAGCCTCTCGCACAGAACTTAAGAAGAGGCTTAAGATGGAGGCTGTAGGCGGAAGTGGGAGGAGCTAAAGGGATCTTCAGCTGTATCTTCTTATTGGCAATGGGAAGTTAGCTGTCAGACACACAGCCAATGTTAAAAATATCATAACATACTCAAAATAGTTTTGTGCATGAAGCAAAGTTTGTGTCCACTGAAGTAAAGGTGTTGTTTCTTATATGAGCCAAGAAGGCCATAGGAAAGTCACTGTTTCATCATATTAAGGTAAAGGTAAAGGTAGTCCCCTGACATTAAGTCCAATCATGTCTGACTCTGGGGTGTGGTGCTCATCTCCATTTCTAAGCCGAAGAGCCAGCGTTGTCCGTAGACACCTCCAAGGTCATGTGGCCGGCATGACTGCATGGAGCGCCGTTACCTTCCCGCCAGAGCGGTACCTATTGATCTACTCACATTTGCATGTTTTCGAACTGCTAGGTTGGCAGAAGCTAGGGCTGACAGCGGAAGCTCACGCCGCTCCCCGGAATCGAACCTGCAACCTTTCGATCAACAAGCTCAGCAGCTCAGCGCTTTAACCCACTGGGCCACCGGGGTTATCCATCATATTATCGACTATGAAAGGTTATATCAGGTCCTAGCTGTCCCCTGCCATGCGTTGCTGTGGCCCAGTCTGGTAATCTGGAAAATAAAGTAATGAGAAAGTCTTGGTTTCTAATATATGTAATTTCTTGATGCTTGTGAGTAAACAGTATTTCTTGTTGTTTCTTTGTCAGTGTTGATGTAAAGATTGTCTGGTTTGCCTACCCTGGAACATGCAGCATGCAAATTGCTGTTCTTTAGGGGTCCCTTTCAAATCTATGATACTATATCTTTCTGTGTGTGAACAAGCCCTACGAGGAGCGGCTTAAGGAGCTGGGCATGTTTAGCCTGAAGAAGAGAAGGCTGAGAGGAGATATGATAGCCATGTATAAATATGTGAGAGGAAGCCACAGGGAGGAGGGAGCAAGCTTGTTTTCTGCTTCCCTGGAGACTAGGACATGAAACAATGGCTTCAAACTACAAGAGAGGAGATTCCATCTGAACATGAGGAAGAACTTCCTGACTGTGAGAGCCGTTCAGCAGTGGAACTCTCTGCCCCGGAGTGTGGTGGAGGCTCCTTCTTTGGAAGCTTTTAAACAGAGGCTGGATGGCCATCTGTCAGGGGTGATTTGAATGCAATATTCCTGCTTCTTGGCAGGGGGTTGGACTGGGTGGCCCATGAGGTCTCTTCCAACTCTTTGATTCTATGATTCTATCTATATCCATGGCTGCATGGCTCTTTGTCAGGAGGGCTTTGATTACATTTTCTTGTCCTGGTGAAGGGAGTTGGACTGGATGGCCTTAAGTATTTTCTGTGGTCATGGGGGTTCAGTGTGGGAAGTTTGCCCCAGTTCCATCGTTGGTGGGGTTCAGAATGCTCTTTGATTGTAGATGAATTGAAAATCCCAGTAACTACAACTCCCAGATGTGAAGGTCTATTTCCCCCACACTCCATCTGTGTTCATATTTGGGCATATGGAATATTTGTGCCAAGTTTGGTCCAGATCCATCATTGTTTGAGTCCACAGTGCTCTCTGGATGTAGGTGAACTACAACTCCCAAACTCAAGGTCAATGCCCACCAAACCTGTGTTAGACGGGGTTACACTCCCCCTGAAGATGCAGGTTCGCAGCTTGGGTTTGATCCTGGATTCATCGCTGAGCCTGGAACCCCAGGTTTCGGCGGTTAACAGGGGAGCATTTGCACAACTAAAACTTGTGCACCAGCTGGGTTGGACACGATGGCCCTTGGGGGTCTCTTCCAGCTCTAGGATTATATATCAAGAGAAGGCAATACAGCAGTGGTTCTCAACCTGAGGTCCCCAGATGTTTTTGGCCTTAAACTCCCAGAAATCCTAACAGCTGGTAAACTGGTTGGAATTTCTGGGAGTTGTAAGCCAAAAACATCTGGGGACCCCAGGTTGAGAACCACTGCAATACAGGTTTTAATGCAGTGGTTCTCAACCTGTGGGTCCCCAGGTGTTTTCATCATCATCATCATCATCATCATCATCATCATATTATCATAATAATAATTTAATTACTTATTAATTGCCCCCCATCCGAGATGCTCCAGGCGATTTACATTGCAGAAATTATACAGGATAAAACACATACATACAAATATTAAAATTAACATGGGTCAAATGCTCTAGTAAAAAGCCAGGTCTTAAGTGCTAGGATAAAATGCCCTAAGTCATGCATGGCTCTCAAATAGGTAGGCAAGGAATTCCATAAGGCAGGGGCAGAAATAGAGAAGGCCCTGCGTTTGATGCTTTCCAAGTGCACTTCCCTAGGATTTATCAGCTGTTTATCGGATTTCTGGGAGTTGAAGGCCAAAACATCTGGGGACCTACAGCTTGAGAACCATTTATCTAATGGATACTAGGCCTGGGTAACAACGGAAAAATTTGTTTCTAAAATCGATTCGTTTTTTGGGGGTTTTTGCGTTTCGATATTTAAAAGAATTCCGAAATTTTTCTTTTAAAAAGTTCGATATTTACGAAATTTCGTAAATGTTAAAAAAAATTATGAAACATTAACGAAACAAATACGAAACAATAACGAATCGATTCGTTAATGGCGGACGCTACCACGCAATACGCTAAAAAACCTCCAAATGGGACAGGGGGAACTTCTGAAGCTTCCCTCTCCCTCTGTTGTTGACTGTTGGTGTGATATTATAATTTTTTTTCACTAATTAAACAAAAAACAACTATAAAACTTGCCCCAGACATGCGGAAATAATAACGAAACGACCTCAAACCGATAACGAAACGAATACATAACGAATCCGAAGCATTTACGAAATGAATTTAAAAATTTGTTTCGTTTTTAAGTTGCTCCAGAATGGTTCGTTATCGCTTCGTTATAAAAAAAATAACGAATTTTTAACGAATTACGAATTAACGAAATGAAACCGCCCAGCCCTAATGGATACACTTTTTCTCTCTCATCCACCGTTTCCTCCTGGGATCCAAATGTTTCCTGTCTTTTCTCCACTTTCTGCTTCTGAAAGAGAAGAGGAAGGGGGGAAAGGGCAGGGAGGGGACTTGGGGAGAATCTCCTCCCTCCCAGCCCACCCACTCCCCTCTGGCCTGCTACGTGGCCCCCAAGTTAGAAAGTCTGTCCATGCCTGGATTATATGCATGAAACTCTTAGAGCATTCAAAAGTGCCATGCAAATAAGAGGTAATTGTAATCTTGTGCAGTTCATGTAATGTTACCATTGTGCCCACAGGTGGAGCTATGTTCTCACTCTAAAGAAGGGCCTGGTTAACATAAGAGTTGACTCAAAGACATGTGGGAAGGAATTGCCAGGCTAGAATTGATATGAGATATAGAACCACCTGCGATGTGTGTATGTTGGGGTTCACAGTAAATACTGAAGTTTGATAGCATCCAGGAGAAAGTGGAATTACTTTACCAGCTGTTAGGGATTGTGGGAGTTGAAGACCAAAACACCCAGAGCGCCGAAGTTTGTCCATGCCTGGTTTAGATACACCCTAAGTTTTTCTCCAAGGCTATACAGTTACTTTATAATGATGCAAGAATTCAGTTGTGTGTTGCCTTGTTTGCGTCTCTCTTTAGGAAAAGTTACCATGAATTGTCACTTTTTAACTTCAGCAACTACTTGAGTTTCAACATACTTCTAAAAAAAAATCTCAAAGAAAGATACTGTTTTGTTACTTTGTGGCAGCATATAATAGCCACCTTGTTGTTGCTGGTGCTGTTGAGAAATGTGTTTCTGCCAGTTCTTCCTTCTGAATGTAACCAGGTATGCTTTGGGATCTCCCACCCAAGTACTAACCAAGACTAGTCCTGCCCAGATTCTAAGCTCAGATGGCATCTAATGCCTTTAGGATGTTTAGGCTTTTATTTACCAAACCGGTTGCTTTAAAGATCACAGGTGGTTTTGTGAAGCAACCAACATGGCATCTTTTCCCTAGTGTACCTGTTCCATCCTAGCTTTCCAGGGATTTGTTTCCAACTGGGGTAGATATAGAACCATAGAATTGGAAGAGACCTCATGGACTATCCAGTTCAGCCCTCTGCCAAGAAGCAGGAAAATCACATTCAAAGCACTCCCAACAGATGGCCATTCAGCCTCTGTTTAAAAGCCTCCTCTGTTTAAAAGCCTCTGTTTAGGAGCCTCCACCACACTCCAGGGCAGAGAGTTCCACTGCTGAACAGCTCTCAATGTCAGGAAGTTTTTCCTCATGTTCAGGGGGAATCTCCTTTCCTGTAGTTTGAAGCCATTATTTTGCGTCCTAGTCTCCAGGGCAGCAGAAAACAAGTTTGCTCCCTCCTCCCTATGACTTCTCCTCACATATTTATACATGGCTATAATGTCTCCTTTCAACCTTCTCTTCTGCAGACTTAACATACCCCAGCTCTTTAAGCTGCTCCTCATAGGGCTCAATCATTTTAGTTGCCATTCTCTGGACACATTCGCTACATCTCCCTTCAATTGTGGTGCCCAAAATTGGACACAGTGTGATTCCAGGTGTGGTCTGACCAAGGAAGAATAGAGGGGCAGCATGACTTCCCTGGATCTAGACACTATACTCCTATTTATGTAGGCCAAAATGCCATTAGCTTTTTTAGCTGCCGCATGACATTGTTCGCTCATGTTTAACTTGTCCACAAGGACTCCAAGATCTTTTTCACACATGCTGCTATCGAGACAGGCATCCTCCATTCTTTATCTTTGCATTTCATTTTTCTGCCTAAGTGGAGTATCTTGCATTTGTCACTGTTGAGCTTCATATTGTTGGTTTTGGCCCATCTCTCTAATCTGTTAAGGTCAATTTGAATTCTCCTCCTGTCTTATATTAAAATGAATATGACTTGATAATACCAGTCAAAGTTGCATTGATTTCAATGGGTCTACTCTAGCTAGGATTGGCATTGAATTTATCTGATTCCATGTACCTACCGAATATAGAAACAGAGGCAACAAACAATGAAATAGGCTTCCACATGATGGAAAAATTAATTTTTGGGGCTGAGCTACCAACTGGAATAAGTTCATACAGTCAACAATAAAGAAAAAAATCACTTCAGTCAACTCAAAAGAAATTTTAATGGTTCAATATATAACATATAAAGACAGATTACAAATATAGTAGGAAATGGTTCATTCACTAGTTCATTGCTGAAGTATAAATATGTTTCAAAAATAGAAACATAGTATAAAACTTGTTTAAGCAAAGTCTTGTTTTCCAGGATGGCTACATGTAGGCCATGCAACATCGGAAAATTATACAAAAACAAACACTGGACAGAGTAACTGCAACAACATTGATTTCTCAGAGATCTAAGAGAGAAAGTGCTTGATCTTTGTGGTTCTTCCCTTTGTTTAAAGGCGTGCCATACTGTGACGTTTCAGGATCTTTGCAGAAATGTTCTCCCCAATAATGTTTCAATTTTCAAACCATTTGCATCTTCTGTATTGTTAGTAAAACAAGAACAGCTAAGCCCTGGTCATCCAAGTTGGGGCTTCGAAGCATATCTTCCTTGATTATAAAAAGAGCTGTTAATTTAGGAAAGGGCAAGAACTGGCAAAACATGTTTGGAGTCCCTTCTGTTCACATGGCATACAAGCCGACAGCAATTGTTGCTGCCAAAAAGAAAAGAGCGAGGGTCCAACGCAACAATGGTGTGCTGGGCAACATGTTCTTGTGGGTCATTCTTGCTCTGTCACTTTCCTTTGAACCTATATTAAAACAAAGAGAAACTTGTCAAACATGGAAACTTGTTGGAGAGATTTTATTTCTAAAACATTAAGTGATGCCATGGTCACATTGATAACATAACTGGATACCAGGAATACACCTTTAAGCACAATGATACAGATAAATGATACTATAGAGATAAGGTTACAGCTCAGTTGTGTGCTTAATGTTGTTCCATGGAAAGCCTGATGAGTAGATATAGCCCTTAAAATGGGAGGGACCAGGGGTCCTTAAACTTTTTCCACTTGTGACCCTTTTCTGCCCAGACCCCTGATCATTTTAGTTATCCTCCTCTGGACACATTCCAGCTTGTCAATATCTATCTTCAATTGTGGTGCCCAGAATCACCTTGATGGCTCATGTTTAACTTGTTGTCCACGAGGACTCCAAGATCTTTTTCACACTTACTGCTCTTGAGCCATGCGTCCCCCATTCTGTATCTTTGCATTTCATTTTTTTCTGCCTAAGTGGAGTATTTTGCATTTGTCACTGTTGAACCTCATTTTGTTAGTTCTGGCCCGCCTCTCTAATCTGTCAAGATCGTTTTGAATTCTTCTTCTGTCTTCTGGAGTATTGGCTATCCCTCCCAATTTGGTGTTGTCTGCAAACTTGATGATCATACCTTCTCACCCTTCATCTAAGTCATTAATAAAGATGTTGAACAGGACCGGGCCCAGGACGGAACCCTGCGGCACTCTGCTTGTAGCTTCTTTCCAGGATGAAGAGGAAGCATTGGTGAGCACCCTCTGGGTTCGTCCGTGGTGAGGGGAAATAACTCCCTAATATTCTCACCCCAGTACATCCCTATCTGGTTTCAAGATAAGTTTGCCATATAGATTTCCATCAAGACCCACATTCAGTCATTACACACTCACAGTGCTAGTTAACAAACACATAAAACATGACAGCTAAGGATCACTCCTTTCTTTATGGGTCCCAGTAAAATCAGAAAGCAATGCAATTGCAGAAGTGGCTTTCATAAATAGATACTTACTGTGGGTTGTGTTGCCTGGTCTTGCACGAAGTTCAAGCTTGGGTTGTACAAGATGGCCATTCTCCGATGGTTGTCCCTGACTTGTCAACCTCTGTAGTTCTTGAAACACCTGAGAAAATGGATGGTAGAGGAGTTTTGTTATTGAAGAGCACACATTTTCCTTTTTAAGTCAACTATATTAGAATTCCGCAAAAAAATATTTGAACAAAATTAAAGGTTCCTTTGATTTTTCAAACTTTTTACCATTTTCAAACTAGGACACAGAAATTTAATTTCCATTATGAATATGGCATTTCTTGCAGAGAAACCTGGCAAATCCATCAAGTCTTTCCCAAACTAAGAGCTCTCCAGATATGTTGGACAATTATCAGCATCTCCAGGAGATAGTGAACCTATTCCCAATGTCAATTAGAGAAGATGTCGGGTTTTTTTAATTAAAAAAATGACATTTGAATTTCCTTCTGTATGGGGAACCCCTTAATTGATAATTTTTAGCACCCAAATGTTGATTTTGAGTTCAAAATTAGTAGAGCAAATAAAGGCAGCCTCAAGATTAATACAAACACAAAAGTAATCAAATCAGCTGCTTGCCAACAATTTAAAAAGTACACCCAATTCAAATAATCACTGTATTTTATATTTTGAAAAAAATAATTGTTCAACCTTGTCCCAGTATATGGTGCTGTAATTTGTAGGGCCCTTCCACACAGCCATATAACCCAGAATATCAAGGCAGATAATCCACAATATCTGCTTTGAACTGGGTTGACTGTTTTCAGTCGGCAACATTAAGTTATCTGTTTGGCCTTCCAGATGTTGAGGAGTACAGCCTCCATCAGCCCCCTGGAATCCCAATGGCTAGGGATTATGACTGCTAAGGATGCACCACATGTCAGTTAAAGTGGTGTCAGACCGACATTAATTCTCGAGATGCACCCTAAAGCTCTGGTAGCCTATTTTGTGTTACTCTTAGTGTGCCCAGTTTTATTTACAAATGAAACATTATGAGAAGCTCAGTTCTCATAAGCCATCATCTGCCAAAATATAGTTGTATCTCAATAAGAAACTATTGCCAACTGATTACTCACTTCTATGTTCAGCAGAAAAGATTTTTTGGCCTCTTCCAGGATTCTCTCCTCAGTAGCTGAGTCCATGGGGAGACTGTTCATCCGAGCTCGATACAGTTGTTTAAACTTGGAGATGTTAGTGACACCAGGGAAATTGAAGAAAGACAGTCCTTCTCCAGTATGAGGCAAGTGGAGAGATCTTTGGGCAATCTTTTTGAGAATCTGACCTCCAGACAAATCTCCAAGGTACCGGGTGTAGGCATGGGCCACCAAAAGCTCTGGTTCATACTGGCCCACATGATGTAGCCTGTCCACATATTTCTGAGTTGCTTCATGACACTGAATCTCTTTCCTCCATGTTGGGCCATAGAAATACTCTAGGTCTTCTTCTAAAGCAGCCCTGCGATTCAGCTCATTTGGGAAATAAACGGGGGAGTAGACTGGGTTGTCCTTATTCCGCTCAGATTCCTCCTCCAGCGCCATATAGATGTAATATAGAGAAGCTAAATACAGCTGAAACAAAGATAGAAAGATGAGCTTAGTACTAAAGTCACTCTTTAAGCTCACAACGCTCACTTGTATGTTATATAGAACTATCATTGCGCATTATTTTATTTATTAACACTTTCTATTAATAATAGATCCATGATCCTAGAGCTGTAGCTATGCTGAACTCCATAGTTTCGCATTGATATGGCATTGGGGGTTGTGCAGTGGGAGTGTGGAGGGATGTGTTTGCTGTTTTGTGAGCTGGGGAAAGCATTTAATTTTGTTGGACAATGTACCATAACAATAAAGTTATTCTATTCTATGATCATATTCCTATAACCCATATTTATATCTCTAAAATATCTGTCTGCCATAGAAACCTTTCATCAATTCATGGTTCAGATTCTACCAGTATTTCAGAGCAATGATACATGCAAGAAATCCATAAGGACCAACATAACATATATGTCTTGTCCAATTTATTTCCAACTTTTGGAAACCTTAAGATGAACTTATCACAGAAGCTTCATGGCAAGATTTGTTCAGAGGGGGTTTGCCTTTGCCTTCCTCTGAGGATGAGAGAGTGTGACTTGCCTAGGGTTGCCCAGTGGGTTTCCATCACCAGGTTATAGTCCAGAGCTCCAACCACTACATGATACTGTCTCTTCTTAATTTCAGCCAAACATTTTAACTGCAGTATTTGATGTCAGCGGTTTTCCCTGGTCTATCAACATTTGAAACTTTACTCAATGTTTTTTAGAAATATTATTATGAAGCACCCAAAAACGAATAAAGGAATATGAAAGGCACTGTACACTAATTCAACCAGAGAAGTCAGCCATAGCAGAGCACTTAATGAACCAACAATTGAGAACACAGGAATGCTGGACCACTCTAACAACAACCATATCAGACTTCATAGAGAAGCCATTGAAATCAACAAGCATGTGGACAATTTCAACAGAAAGGAGGAAACAATAAAAATGAACAAAATTTGGCCACCAGTATTTTTAAAAAACTGAAAATCAAGACAGTAAACAAGGTATAACACTAAAAAAACAAGGGAATTCCAGACATGAAACAATCAGGGTCAGCTAATCACCTCCCAACAAAGGAATCCACCAGGCAGGAAACAGTCAAGCTGTGAAGCTTCAAAGCTATTCAATGCTAATCAAGATGATCAATTGCAACATTCACACTTACTTCAAACAGAGAAGAGTTTTTTCTCCCACCCTGGACACTCCACAGATATATAAACCCCATTTGCCTTGTTTCCAACAAATCTCACAACCTCTGAGGATGCCTGCCATAGATGTGAGTGATAAGGAGAGAATGCTTTGGGAACACAGCCATACAATCCATTATTATTATGGTTGTGGCATGTGCTAAAACGTTATATACAATGAATTTTTCCAAATGTGAATGTTTGTCTTCTGAGATTACTTAATTTTTGTATCTGGAATTTTCGCTTTGCTGTGGTTGTCTGACCAGGGAATTGAGTTCCTCTCAACAAGGCCTACATATCACAATATTTTCTTCTGCTTATGATAATTATTGCTTTGTTTTTACATTCCATGCTTGCTTCATGACACTTGATCTCTTCCCTCGAAAAATCCAACACATCTGGCACTCTTCCATGGTTTTGTACCTGTGAAGTTGTGAATCTGAATCATCAAGTCCCTACTGGGCAAAAAGGGGAGCAAGTTTCTGCTCTACACGTGTTTTTTTAGAAAAACCATTACGCCGTGGTGACTATATACTTTATGTGCATAAGGTGTTAGTTGCAGGTGTTTCCAATTAGAAAATACTAAGAAACATACAAGATATGAAGGCAGCAGTTCTATGGGTTTATACACAAAAGGACTGAGATCACATCTGGCTGGATCTTCAGGCAGTGATTTGGAAAAGGATTTTGTCTTGGAGGGCCTCTACCAGTTAAACTAGATGCTTCTGACCTGCATGAATAAATGACATGCTGCTATAAGGAAGATTTATATGTCCCTCTCCCTATCCAGTCATCCAGGATTATCCTCTTGTCATTTGAAATAATTGGTCTTGAAGTCATAATTGGATATTTGTCAGCAGAACTTCAGGAAAATGTTTCGGATCATTTTAACTACATCAAACCTGTGCTGATTTACATCCATCATAATCAAAGTATTACTCCTAACTGGGCTAAACCCATTGAATCAATAGGCACTTCAAGATATATGTAAGTTGTGTTGGTTGAATGGCTGTTCTTAAGTGTAACCATTGGATTTAAGCCATGAAGCCTAATTAAAGTAACTTTGCATCAAATCCAAGAGAACTCATGTAACTTTCCCAGACTTGCATGCCTGACAACAGTAGAAGGGTAGTGTCAAAATGTGCTTATAACTGTGCAGATAAAAATTGTGCAACAGCTTCCACTTGTCTGAAGCTGGGGCTCCTGATTTATCCTGATTTCTTTGTGTACTGCCTCCCTTCTGTCATCATCATCATCATCATCATCATAATCATCTTATTTCCCTACCTTCAAAAGCAGCATGGGGTATAAGGGTCTTATGGTGGGGGTAGAGGAACATGTGAAAATCAAGTTCTGTACAAGTAGAAGTGTTTTCCAATAAAGTTATCACTCCACATTTGTAGATTTCACTTTTGCTGATTTACTTATTCATGGATTTTATCAATATGTTCTGCCTACGAATTTCTTGGTTCTCCAGTGTGACTCTATAGTCAACTTCCACCAGAGTGTGACCACAGAGTCAGGCTGGTGGTCTTAGAGATTCCTAGAGAAGTGTCATCTTGGGGAAAAATATAGTTTGCAGTGAATGTAGTGGGATGACTATTACAATACAACTTCAGTGGTTCTCAACCTGTGGATCCCCAGGTGTTTTCGCCTTCAACTCCCAGAAATCCGAAAAGCTGGTAAAGTGACTGGGATTTCTGGGAGTTGAAGGCCAAAATACCTGGAGACCCACAGGTTGAGAACCACTGAACTAAGTAAATACAATTCTGTCAAACTCACTGACCGCTACCTTTATCAAATAAAGAGAAATTATTACAACCTTTCCAGACTGTTTATAAAGTACTTTCTGTCCCTTTCTGTGTTACAAATCAAAAACCAGAACAAGGCTAAATGCTTTTTAAATATTAACAAAGTTCCAGGAAAGATCTGTTTACATGCAGTAAAGTCCAGCCCATGAGATTACACAATTCTTATGGGAAAATATTCTGGGGCTGCAATGCAATGTGGTCTATACAGAGATCAGAGTTTCACCCCAAATCAAAAAGTGCAATGTACACAATGTGACGAGATTTAGGATAGCAATATGCACAGGTGGCTGGAGTGAGCTGGGTTCTTGATTTCCATGATCACAGTGTAAACTTTACAAGAAATAATATGTCCACACAGCTTTCCTTTGACCTTAGTTGGTCAGCTGTACTAACAAGGAAATTACTCAGAAAAGGTCAGCACTTTTGTTAAATTTTGTATATTCTGTTTATTTGTATTACATTCCTCATGCCTGCTCACTGTACCACATTTGTGGGATGGTAAGCTGGCAGGAGTGAGATGGAAACATCAGGGATATGTATTGTGGTGCTTTCCCCAGCCCATGTTTTGGACTACAAGGTAGAGTCCATAAGCATGAAATCTGCTTTAGTCTAAAACAGCTAATGCTCCCATATCCTCAAAAGCATTGTGGAATGCCTGAGGTCCTTATAGGTGCCCGGTTCGGGCAATTCAGGGAGTTAAGGTGCCTATACTATGAAAATAGAAGAATATTGTTCTTCCAATATTTTGATGTCATGTGACTTCATCTTTCATAAAGATCTAGAAACATGGAAGTTCCATTGTGGTTTTGATTAGACAGTTTTCCCAGAAAAATCTTATCTCCCAGTTATGACCCAATTTTCAGTCCCTGCACTTTACTATTGTCTCTGCTTAGAGATACAGTGTTCCACCTTATATTGCTCTTTATCCTCAATTTTTGTCATCCGGCACTTGCACGTTATCTATCAGTCCTTCCTCACAACTGATTGTATTGGCCCCCCACCTGAGCCCAGAACTGTGTTGCTGTCTCAGGCTACTGGCTTTCTGCTTGATTGTTGTTTTTATATTGTGTTATGTGGTTGTTTTACTTAGCTTGTTGCTGTTTTTATGAATTTTAATGTGTTATTTTAATTACCTTAATCGGACTTGGCTCCATGTAAGCCTCCCTGAGTCCCTTCAGGGAGATGGAGGCAGGGTACAAAAATAAAGTTATTATTATTATTATTGGGTTGTTGTAGGTTTTTCCGGGCTATATGGCCATGTTCTGGAGGCAATTTTTCTCCTGACGTTTCGCCTGCATCTATGGCAAGCATCCTCAGAGGTAATTAATGCTAATCAAGACCTCACTACCTCTGAGGATGCTTGCCATAGATGCAGGCGAAACGTCAGGAGAAAATCTGCCTCCAGAACATGGCCATATAGCCCGGAAAAACCTATAACAACCCAGTGATTCCGGCCATGAAAGCCTTCGACAATACATTATTATTATTATTATTATTATTATTATTATTATTATTAGCATTTATAGCAGCAAGGATTTAGTGCATACAGGATGCAGAGAGAGGTGTTGCTATTCTTTCCCCTGCTTAAGGGCTGATTTTCTAGCAGGAATATTAGCAAACATGAAGTTCCAGATATTGCATTACACACCCCATCACACCGACTCAGCACAGTAAATGGTGGAGAGTGATGGGTGTTGTAATCTGGAGGGGCTCACATTTTTCACTTCTGCTTTAACAGAAGAGCAAATTCCACACAACCTTAGGAATCAAGTTATTTCCAACTGACAGGTTACATTCTAGATGTTTTAACATGAATGATATTTATTTGGTTTGTTAATATCCTAGAGCCTTAAAAATAATGAAATCATCAACCTGAAGCTGACATGTGATAAATGTTTAATTTTGATATTTAACTTATATATATATATATAGATAGATAGATAGAGAGAGAGAGAGAGAGAGAAGGACTGATACAAGGCATCAGATCCTGTCTGATCTCAGAAACTAAGAAGCGATTGGACTGTTTAGTATTTGGAAAGGGAACCATCAGTGAATATCCACTGCTGTAAGGTATATTTAGAGAAAGGCAATGGCAAACCACCTTTAAATCACTCTCACCAAGAAAATCCTATAAGAGAATCACCATAAGCGAGAGTTGACTTGAAGGCATATAATGACAGAGCAAACCCACAATTTGCTAAGGAGATCCAAAAGTGTATGTCCTCACATCTTTTTTTGAACCCTAAAAGCAGGTATGGGTATGTGGATTTGACTGAAGCAGTGTCACTGTGAGAGAGGATAATTAAGCCTTCCTCCACATCCATTTCCAAATTGAAATCTCTCTCCCCTCCACACCAAATCTGACCAAAGTTGTTGTTAACCTCATCAAACTTTATAAGAACCATCCAAGGCATAGAAGCTATTTGGGGGTGTAGTTTGGCACCCTGGATAGCTCTCTTGTTTTATCAATATGGTTTGAGTGCTGGACTAGGACTCCTGGAGTTCAGGGTTTGAATCTCATCTCAGTTACAGAAAATCATAGGGTGACCTTGGGTAAATCCCACTCTCACAGGAAGACGAAGGAAAACCTCCTCTGAATGAATGTTGAACTGGAAAACTCCATGTAAGGTTTGCTTTAAGGTCGCTGTAAGTTGGAAACAACACAGCTCCTTTAAAGTTCAGACTGACACCTGGAGCAGATTCTTCAGTCCTTCAACATAGGAACTATAGGCCCAGCTGCATCTCTAGTAAACTATTTGCGGCTATGAGACAATATTTCAACTGGGAGAAATGCAGAGCTTCCAAAAATGCTGGCAGTTGTAATAAAAAAAAGAGATGTTTCTAAGTTCTAGAAAAATTACATACCCTACCTCTGGTTCTGCTGCTTTGACCTGATTTTCTCCCCACTCCGAAATCTACTTTTATAAAAGATGTTAGGAGACTGATCTCCTGGGTGATATCTAATCTGGCCATAATGTTTCACTTTTTTGTCTCCTTATATTGCTGAGGCTTCTTTTACCTTTGTACCCAGGTAGTTACGGATTATGGCATCATTTTCTCTTTTCTCACTCAACCAGTCTAGTTTAATGGACACCAGCCAACCAACAAAGAATTGAAATCTCCAGGCAATATTCCATGTTTATTTGCTTGGCAATATATTGGTCACCTGGACTAGTCTTTCAAGAATGTCACTATTGCTCCCACAGCTTCCTCTCTGGGGTTCTAATTTCTTTCTCTTTTTCCCTGTTGATTGTTACGTCTTGTTTCTGACTACTCACATCTCATTACCACATTATCTCAATAGGTATTAGGAGTGACACCCAATGATTATTTCTAACTTGTTCTACTAGATGGCAGTGAAGAATGTTCAGCCTTAAAAAAAATCTAGTGCAGTGTTTCCCGAATTCTGGCCTTGTAAGTGTTTTGGAGTTTGGCTTCCAGAATCCCTGACTGGTTGAAGGTGGGGCTTTTGGAAATCCAAAAACACTTGGAGGACTAGAGTTTGGAAATTACTGTATTTCAGATGATATAGTTCTGAAAGCAGAGTTAATTTCAATCTCCAAACGAACATGGGAACTGTGCTGTTTCCCTTGGCATGAAGTGGAATTCAACTACACATCCCAGAACTATATGTTATTGCTAAATTACTATTCAATTAAATTGTAATAATGATGAAATATATAATGATGTTTAGACCCTCTTATCTTTTAAACTTTTCCTAAGTGTATATATTCCCATTTTTAATACATGAGATTTACATGTTAATTTTTATGGGCTGCTTTTATACTGTGGTATTTTATATCATACTTATTTGTTTTGTATTCAAATGGATTACAGTCCAAGCTTTAATGAACTACTTTTATATTTCAATTCGTTATAAATCCCAGCAAGCTACAATTGGGTGATTTTGGGCAAGTCACATTCTTTCAATTTCAAAGGAAGGCAAAGGCAAAAAATCTTACAAAAAAAAACTCCTTATAGGTTTGCTCTAGGGTTGTCATGTCGGAAGCTACTTGAAGGCATAGAACAACAACAATGGGCCCTTCCACACAGGCCTATATCCAAGAATATCAAGACAGAAAGCCGCACAATATCTGCTTTGAAACGGGACATATGGTAGTGTAGACTCAGATAACCCAGTTCAAAACAGATATTGTGGGATTTTCTGCCTTGATATTCTGGGATATAGGGCTTTGTGGAAGGGCCCTGAGACCACACTGCCATATAGTTCAGTTCAATGTGGATTTTATAAAGCTGTGTGGAAGGTAACAACCTTTCTCACCTTATACAATGGGCTCTTGGTATCCATTGAACCCCCGTGGATTCCAAAATGCATTGGATGCTCAACTATTGTTACATATAGTGGTGTAGTAAAAATACTATAAAATGTCAAAATCAAGGTTTTGGGGGATTAAAAAATATTTTTCAAGCACTGGATGGTAAAATCCATGGATACTTTGGGCTGACTGTATATACACTACTATACTATACTGATAAGGAGAAAGTTTTTAATTACTTAACATTGTTAAAAGTGAACATTTCACCCTGAAAGCTAAACTGTCCTAAAACCAATGAGGGTAGTCCCATTGAATCAATTATTAAATGATGAGCTTATACACAGGCAACTCCCATTGGAGCAATTGATCTCCTCTAGCTGGAAATCACAGCAGGCTTCAGGCCTTGTTGGGACTAACTAGTTTTTTTTGTTGTGTCAGGAGCGACTTGAGAAACTGCAAGTCACTTCTGGTGCGTGAGAATTGGCCGTCTGCAAGGATGTTGCCCAGGAGACGCCCGGATGAATTGATGTTTTTTTATCATCCTTGTGGGAGGCTTCTCTCATGTCCCCGCATGAGGAGCTGGAGCTGATAGATGAAGCTCATCCGTCTCTCCCTGGATTTGAACCTGTAACCTGTCAGTCTTCAGTCCTGCCGGCACAGGGGTTTAACCCACTGCGCCACCGGGGGCTCCTACTAACTAGTTGAGGCAGCACAGCTCTTAATTCAAAGACCGTGGAAGGGATCCCTATTAACTTAGACACAGGCTATTAAAATAACAGGATATTGACAGTTTTATTTTATATAAAACATTCCAACCCCACATTTTCCATTTTATGAAATCTGATTGCGACTATAAGTCCTATAAAGTAACCCACAGGTACCTTAAATTCACGGAGGGACACCTGCCCCTTCTGGAAGCTCTCCATGAACTGAGTGCTCTCCGCCTGGACGTGGACCTCTTTAGTGCTTTCCTTCAGAGCTTCTGACAAATCCCGATGGGACATGCTGTTGAAAAGAGGTTTGAATTCAGAAAGAAGCGTCAAAACATGAAATTCGTTTATGCTTTGTATACACCTGGTGGCACAACAGGTTAAACCGCTAAGCTGCTGAACTTGCTGCCCAAAAGGTTGGCAGTTTGAATCCGGGGAGTGCTGTGAGCTCCTGCTGTTAGGCCCAGCTTCTGCCAACCTAGCAGTTCAAAAACATGCAAATGTGAGTAGATCAATAGGTATTGCTTTGTGCAGTCATGCCAGCCACATCACTTTGGATGTATCTACGGACAACACTGGCTCTTTGGCTTAGAAATGGAAATGAGCAGCACCCTCCAGAGTCCAACACATCTAGACTTAATGTCAGGGGAAACCTTTACTATACGCCTTATACACATCAGGGTTATCTGAGTCCACACTGCCATACATCCCATTTCAAAGCAGATATTGTGGGGTTTTCTGTCTTGATATTCTGGAATATAGGGCTGTGTGGAAGGGCCCTCAGTTCAAAGCAGATATTGTGAATTATCTGCCTTGAGATTGTTGAGCATGAAACACATTTTGAATAATCTCAGAATGCAAACATGTCATTATCCCAGCCAATTATGTGGACAGTTTTAGATTTGAGAATTCTGGACATGGGATGCTCAACTGGGACCTTGAAAGCAAACTGATTAAATGGTTTCTGAACTGTGGACCTCCAGGTGTTTTGGATTTCGATTCCCAGAATCCTTATTTGTTGGTTGAGGTGATTGAAGCTTCTGGGGGCCCTTTCACACAGCTGAATAAAATCCCACATTTTCTGTTTTGAAGTGGAATATATGGCAGTGTGGTCTCAGATAACCTAGTTCAAATCAGCAGGGGCGGCTCAACCCATTACGCAAAGTAAGCATTTGCAGTATAGTTGATTTTGCCCAGGGGCGCTCTTGAGGCACTCTTGGAGGAAAATAGACCTTGACATATGCGAGTTGTAGTTACTGGAATGTATAGTTCACCTATAATCAAAGAGCATTCTGAATTCCACCAATGATGGAATTGAACCAAATATGGCACAGAACTCCCATGACGAACAGAAAATATATATCAGTGACTGGTTGGTGGGGGGGGGGGGGGGGAAGAGCCCAAAATACTGGTTGCTTACCGTCGAAAATTACCTAGGGCCGCCTCTGCAAATCAGATATTGTGGCATTTTCTGCCTTGATATTATGGGATATATGACTGTGTGGAAGAGCCATAGGAATTGAAGTCCACAGTGCCTAGAGGAGTAGCATTTGGGACTCACTGTTTTAGTGGGATAAAGCTTGGGGGAGGGAAATACAGCCCATTTGAGCATCAAATGTAACACTCGGCTCACATAAACTATAATCCATGTACACATGTGTACATAATACATGTGTATAGCATAAACCAGAGCTTAGAAAACATACTATAATGTCCCAAATTCTCAATAAAAGCTTTGGGAACCACCCATTTAGAGGGAAAAATAGCTTTAGAAAGATCCAGTCCACTCAAGCATCAAATATATCATTCAGCTCACATAAACTTTAAAATATACACACATATGTACAGAAGTTATACGTATAGTACACGTCAGAGCTTTGAAAAGTTACTGTAATGTGTACTGAATCCCTAAACCAGCATCAAGAAAACTTTGAGAACCACTTTTTTGAGAGCAACAACCCTATATCCCAGAATATCAAGGCAGAAAATCCCACGTTATCTGAGTGTGGACTCAGATAACCCACTTCAAAGCAGATATTGTGGGATTTTCTGCCTTGATATTCTGGGATATAGGGCTGTGTGGAAGGACCCTGTAAGTAGAGTTATGACATGGATGAGCAAGTGTGCAAAATATACTTTATTGCACATTGGAACACTGGTATCTAACAATCGGATCCAGGTGCAAAATAAACCAAACTCTGAGGCCCCTTCCAAACAGCTGTATACAATCCCATATCATCTGCTTTGAACTGGAATATGTGGCAGTGTAGCCTCAGATACACTGAGGAGCCCCCGGTGGTGCAGTGTGTTAAAGCACTGAGCTGCTGAGCTTGTTGATCGAAAGGTCGCAGGTTCGATTCCGGGGAGCGGAGTGAGCTTCCGCTGTCAACCCTAGCTTCTGCCAACCTAGCAGTTCGAAAACATGCAAATGTGAGTAGATCAATAGGTACCGCTTTGGCAGGAAGGTAACGGCGCTCCATGCAGTCATGCCGGCCACATGACCTTGGAGGTGTCTATGGACAACACTGGCTCTTCGGCTTAGAAATGGAGATGAGCACCACACCCCAGAGTCAGACATGACTGGACTTAATGTCAGGGGGACTACCTTTACCTTTATCTTTAGTCTCAGATATCCCAGTTCAAAGCAGATATTGTGGGATTTTCTCCCTTGATATTCTGGGATATAGGGCTGTGTGGAAGGACCCTTAGTTTACACAAGCTGGAATATATACACACACACAGGTACAGGATATATATATGCATAGTAAACATCAGAACTCTGAAAAGTTATAATAGTGTCCTGAATCTCAAAGTTAGCATTTGGAAAACTCTGATGTACGTGTGCAGACAACGAGAAAATGTACTTGTATGTGGTGATGCTAAGTTTTATAGACTTATATCGTTTTTATTGCTTTTATGTTTTATATGTATTTATGATGTAATTTAATTGCTCTTAACTGTGTTGTGTGTGTGTGTGTGTGTGTGTGTGTGTGTGTGTGTGCAGCATCTAATTGTGCCGGTTTTGTATGCTGCCCTGAGTCTCCTTTGGGCTGAAATGGGTGGGATAGAAATAACACAAATAAATAAATAAATAAATAAATCTACACCGTAGAATTAATGCAGTTTGACATTGTGCATTAGTTGTAGAATTAATGCAGTTTTCCCTGTGTCGATGCTGTGAAATACTGGGAGCTGTAGTTTGTGGAGGCATGAGCCTTCTTTGGCAGAGAAGATGAAAGACCTTGTAAAAATCCAGCTCCCAGGATGCCATGCCACTGAGCCCTGGCTAAAGTGGTGTCAGACTGCATTAACTGTACAGTGTAGAGCAGGCATGGGCAAACTTCGGCCCTCCAGGTGTTTTGGACTTCAACTCCCACAATTCCTAACAGCAGGCTGTTGGGAATTGTGAGAGCTGAAGTCCAAAACACCCGGAGGGCTGAAGTTTGCCCATGCCTGGTGTAGGTGCACCCTGAAACAAGCTTTGCAAAATGCAGCGTGGGTTTCTGGGGAAAGGAGACCTCGCCACTTGTCCTTACCTTTCGGAGCTGTGTGCCATCCTCGCCTGCTCTTCGTTTCCTCCGAGATCTTACCGCGTGCCTTGCGCTTTCTTTCCTCCCGCTCAGAGTCGGAGAAGTTTGTGAGTGTGTCTGCCCGGCACTGGCATCTTCCTTTATATGCCTCTTTGCAGGTCACGTGCTCAGCCCAGGAAACATCTGACCTCACTGTACAGTCCCTTTGCACAATATAGAGACATCTATGCGTTTTGTGTTCTCTCTCTCTCTCTCTCTCTCAGTGGGGTGGCTTCTTCCCCTTTTGGGGTGGGGGGGGGGGAGGAAAAGTCACTTGATGCAATTTGACAACTCAGCACAACAGGATGGCGAGAAACAGCTCTTTAAAATATATATGCTAGGTACTTTGTCCAGCCACATGATTAACTCCTTTTCTTCATTTGAAGTCACAGAAAACTTTATATTGTGTATATGACTAGTCAGAGCCATGATTCTAAATAAAAGCATATGTGTCTTTGCCTTTGTTTTTAAAGAGAAAAAACAGCATGTATGAAGAATGCAAAGGGAGAAGATGGTGCAGGAAAACACCTTTGCTGCTATATTTAGGGTGAAATGGAAAACAAACAAGGACAAAACTCAAATCAGTGATGGGAAATACAGTGTGCTGAGAACTGTCATCGGTGGCGCAAATAGGTTAAACCCTTTTGCTGGCAGGACTGAAGACTGACAGATCAGAGGTTCAAATCCGGGGAGAGCGCAGATGAGCTCCCACTGCCAGCTTCAGCTCCCCATGTGGGGACATGAGAGGAGCCTCCCACAAGGATGATAAACATCAAAATATCCAGGTGTTCCTATTCCTTAAAAGAGGGGAAAAGAGAGTGGAGAAAGAAAATGGGGTGGCAAAATGAGGCAAATAAAAGCCTCTTTGAGTCCCCTTTGGGGAGATAAGGCAGGGTATTAATAATAATAATATAAGAAAAGAAGAAGGGTTCTTTGTCCACCAACTGACAAATTACACTGGAAGGGAACATGGCCCTAAGTCAGTGGTTCCCAACCTTTTTTTGACCAGGGACCACTTGACCACTTGAGCAGGGACTACTTGACCAGGGACCAATCTCCAACATTACTACCAAAAGAGTTACGAATCAGTTTTTGATCAACTTTAGAGTCAGTTTGGAGTACTGATTCAGAAAATTGTATTGAATAGACCATATCAGCTCTAGTTTCTGATGCAGAATATATGCCATGGTCAGTGACAGGGAAGGAGTGGCAGGTGGCATGAAAGGAGCAAAAATAAAATAAAATAAAATAAAGATGAAGAAGGCTCGCGGACCAGATTTTTGTCCTCACAGCCCACTGGTGGTCCACTGCCCACAGGTTAAGAACCACTGCCCTAAGTTCAAGGTTCCCCAAACCTGATTGTCCATCTGCATATTTAATGCAGATTCAGCACCACTATATTATTGAAATATACAAAAGTGTTGTTTAACTGGAGAGGCAGACATTTTAATTGAGGTGAGTGACCGAGTGACCCTTTAGGACGTATGACATGCAATGACAGTCCTGCTGACTCAGCTGAGCTTCTCAACTTCTCTTTTCTCCTTTCGAAGCAACTGGAGAAATCTCAAACTCTATTGCAAAATGTTCTCAGCTCTGCCGATAGCTGTATTGCTGCTGTATAAATTCTTGGTATCAAATATAAAACAGTTATACAATTCTGCCAGGAGTCACCATGTCCTCACCTTCATGCTGTTGAATCTTCTTATGACACAGCAAGGAGCCACATTTGTGGATGAGTATTCAATGGATCCATGTGAGGTGACAGATGCATTGTGTTCACCCATGACTGAGGAATTCTTGACATAATTTACCTTTAAAAGGAAGTAGCGGAGATGAAAACCTCCAGAAGGAATACTCTCCTTTCACCCTACTAGAAGCCCAAAAGATGCTTCCACGCAACCTTATCTTTACTGGCTATCAGTGCCTGTAATAAGTAGTGTTGCATCGGAGTTTCACTGATATCACCCATCTGGTTGTTATTTTTGTCCAGTGGTTTATTATAATGTTTCTATTTGAAATGGGAAGAACAGAAAAGGAGCAATGAGTACAATACAATATGATCCATGTAATGTCACAAAGTCATCATGTTTGTCAGGGATTAAGAATAATTCATATCCAGTGTGCAGTACTGGAGACAGAAATGGGTGGCATGACCTGGCTTTGAAATCTTGCTTAGCTATAAAGCATATTGAATGACCTTAGGCTGCACATTATATCTCAGCCTAATTTACTAGATTGTTGTAAAGGTGAAATGAATGAATCATAGAATCATAGAATCAAGAAGCCAGAAAATCTCATTCAAAGCACCCCTGACAGATGGTCATCCAACCTCTGCTTAAAAGAGCCTCCGCCACACTCTGGAGCAGAGAGTTCCACCGCCAAACAGCTCTCACAGTCAGGAACTTCTTCCTCATGTTCAGGTAGAATCTACTTTCCTGTAGTTTGAAGCCATTGTTCTGCATCCTGGTCTCCAGGGCAGTAGAAAACAAGCTTGCTCCCTCCTCCCTATGATTTCCCCTCATGTATTTATACATGGCCATATGTCTCCTCTCAGCCTTCTCTTCTTCAGGCTAAACATGCCCAGCTCTTTAAACCGCTCTTCATGGGGCTTGTTCTCCAGACCCTTGATCATTTTAGTCGCACTCCTCTGAACACATTCTAGCTTGTCAACATCTCCCTTCAATTGCGGTGCCCAAAACTGGACACAGTGTGATTCCAGGTGTGGTCTGACCAAGGCAGAATGGAGAGGTAGCATAACTTCCCTGGATCTCGACACTAGACATCACCTTGTTGGCTCATGTTTAACTTGTTGTCCATGCGGACTCCAAGATCTTTTTCACACATACTGCTATCAAGCCAGGTGTCCCCCATTCCATTTCTTTGCATTTCATTTTTTCTGCCTAAGTATCTTGCATTTGTCACTGTTGAACTTCATTTTGTTAGTTTTGGCCCATCTTTCTAATCTGTTAAGATCGTTTTGAATTCTGCTCCTGTCTTCTGGAGTATTGGCTATCTCTCCCAATTTGGTGTCATCTGCAAACTTGAAGATCATGCCTTCTAACCCTTCATCTAAGACATTAATAAAGATGTTGAACAAGACTGGACCAGGACAGAACTTTGTAGCATTCCATTCGTCACTTCTTTCCAGGATGACAAGGAATCATTGGTGGGCACCCCTTGGGTTCTTTAAAAAATGAGGTAATAAATGTATTGCTTTCATCAGCTGGTTTTACTATTAAGTTGAGAGAGATGATGGCCAACAGACTACCAATATGTTTCTGATATGAATGTTTGTGATGACAGATAAGTCTTCAATGACTGCCGCTTTTCAAAGATCACCCCTCTCTCTTTAAATATTTACCTGAGAACTGAGATCTGATGGATGTGAAGACATAGTGACTTTTCTGGTTGTACCATCACAGTTGTGAAATGCCCTCTCCTCTGAGGCTCATTTAACAAACAAGGACTTCAACTGGGCACCATTATAAAATATGTCTCTTTACCATCTGGGCATGTAGATTTGATGGAATTGGAATATAAAGTTTGAACTTGTTTTAAATTGTTTACATTGTTCAAATTATTTTAGACTGTTTCAAATTGTATTCAATTTCTTTTTATCATTTTAAATTACTTCTTTTTTGCTGGTGTCTGGCTAAGAATGGAGCGATTAGCTTCGCACAGGGCAAGGACAACTGCATCTCAAGTGAAGTTACTTTTCTGCTACTAATGGAATTTTATTATCTGTGTTTTGTTGCTCTACTCCTCATGTTGGCTTTTATGTTATAGAAAAAAGCACCCAAGCCAGATACTCCACAAAGGAAGGCTGAGGCAGAATGGTAATGCTGAATAAATATATGCAGGTATTGGGTGGCTCCAAACAATACCCATACCCAATAAGCAATAAATGCCAGAAATACTCAGGACCTGCAAAAATGTTCTATCTCTAAGTACTGCTCTCAATACTCCAGCCAGCAACCTCTTTGCAGAGAATGCTCTATACCAGGGGTCCTCAAACTTTTTAAACAGAGGGCCAGGTCACAGTCCCGAGAACTGTTGGAGGGCCGGATTATAATAAGAAAAAATGAATGAATTCATATGCAAACTGCACATATCTTATTTGTAGTGGGGTTTTTTTTGCACTTTTAGACTTAAGTTGACCCTGAGTGAGGGCCGGGTAAATGACCTTGGAGGGCCGTATCCGGCCCCCGGGCCTTAGTTTGAGGACCCCTGCTCTATACCATGTCCTCATCTCATCAAGTTTTTTATTTTCTGCAAATTAATAGGACGGTATTTCATGGACATTTAATACAATCATATCTTTTTGTGTGTGTATGGTGCCATGTGGGGTAGGTGAATGAGAACATTCACTTCTGGGTGTTTGGGGAAAAGAGAGAACAATTGTTTAGTTTAGTTCTTCCCTTCCTGTGGTTTTCCAAAGAACAAAACCAAAAAACCCCAGCCTTGCCAGAAAAAAACAAAGTTGCCAAAACCATGAGGAAACATTTTCCATAGTTGGTTCAGTATTGCCTCCATTATCACCACTAATTCATTGCATTTTCAAAGAATTTTCTTTATTAGCCATGTATCCCATTTTTCCTCCCCCTCCCCCACCTCATAAGCTCAGTGCAGCGCACATAGATGACCAAGATCTATTGGAGGTCCCCAGTGTCAAGACCTTGCGTCTAGCGGCAACCAGACGCAGAGCCTTCACAGCAGTGGCGCCATCAGTCTGGAATGCTCTGCCACCTGAGGTTTGTGCCCTGCGGGACTTACCAGCTTTCCGCAGGGCATGTAAGACATACCTGTTCCGACAGGCTTTTAATGTTTGATACTGTTGTTTTTAAATTGTTTTAAATTGCTTTTAAACTTTGTTAGATTTTAGCTATTCTTGTAAGCCGCTCCGAGCCCCAGGGGAGTGGCGGTATATAAGTTTAAATAATAAATAAATATGAGAGATCTTTATGCCTCTCTCTTTAGCCTCATGACTGATACACTTATAATATAAAATATTCACCAAATCTTGACATCCTTTTCCTTTGTGCCCTTGTGGTGCTAATGTAATTTTTTAAATTACTACTATATCTCTCATTATTTTTATAATGAATTTCAATGAGAAATTTATTTCCTGATTCTTGATTTTCTTACCTGCTAGTTCAGCTAAATTATGAACAACTTGTTTTGAAGAGAAAAAAATATTTCTGTTAAAAACCAGTGCCAGTGTCTTCATACAATGTAATTACAAGAAGAGTTCAAATAACTGGCATGTCAGGCAATTATGTTATATATCAGTGCTTTGTTAGGCAATTATGTTGTATATTAGTGCAAGTTTAATGCATTTTAATGGACTTTACATTTGATGTGTAGATTATAATAATAAACTTGACTTGATTCAAAAAAGATTCTCTATATTCCTAGTGAACATGAAAATAAATCTGAAAGTCAGCCTTAGGCTCTTTTCCAGACCTGCTGTTTTTGTCTGAGCTGCAGGGAACACAGCCAGACGCCAAACTTGGAGGAAGATGTATGTGTTACTCAGCAAAAGGAATGTTTCCTTTTGGGATGTATCTGACAATGACTCAGCAAAAACAACAATGAAGGGAAATGCTGAGTCAAGGAGCAACATGCGCAGCTGTGCAACAGGAAAGAGCTATTCCTAAGGGGATGTATTAACAGTTTTGTGGAGACTGAAAGATGCCCAATAATTGCAAAATTAAGCTAATCATTTTTATCCAGCTGTAACACAACAGTGAATAGCGAAGAAGAAATGAAAGTACTGTATGTACTCTGCTGCGATGGGGTGGGGTTAGGGTACAGGACCCGACCTAAGTGAAAAAAAAGTGAAGTAAATAACCTGAGAAAACACTTTTCTGGGAATCTCTAGATCAGGTTCCGAAGCTTTGTTCGACCAGGACCCACTTTGACCAGGGTCCACTTGACTAGGGACCACTTCGACCAGGGATAACTTGACCAGGGACCACTTTCCAACATTAGTACCAAAAGAGGAGGGACTGGTCAGCTCTGCAGAAAGGAGCAGAAATAAAATAAAATAAAATAAAGAGGAAGGAGGTTTGCAGACTGGATTTTCGTTCTCGTAGTCCACTGCTGGGTCATAGTCCACAGGTCCTCCACCACAGTCTCCACTGATGCTTTCCCACCATGAAAATCTTTGAGAGAAAGAACTCATTTTCGCACTGTTGAAGCTAATGTGAAATAAAACAAAACACAGAGCGAATGCTATAATAGAGAGAGGAAAGAGGAGAGAAGTTGGGTTCCTTGTTGTTGTGCCAGGTGAAAAGCCTTGCCAAGTCAGGATCCTGATGATGTCAGATGGTGTGACCAAAGGTATAGAGCTGGGAATCTGGCCTTTCACTGTGGTATGCTTCCTCGTCACTGCTCTAAGTGCTCACCTATTAATCATGCCACATGCTGGTTTAATCCATGTGGTTAGGAGTCCATGCAAATAGACTGTAATCCTTTGGTTTATGGATTCATTGAAGCATGGTTGTTCATAGTGAAGGACTGACAGATTGCTAGACGTCATGCTTCAGCATGGGTTGCTCTGACTCAGTAAATCATACAACACAGTTAAGAAGCAAGATCATGAGAGGAACATGACATACTGTAAGGAAACTTTGTCAAGCTTGGCATCCTCCTGATGCATTGAACTACAATGTCCATTGGCATGATGGTGGAGTGTGGGCGACACCAGGATGAGGAAGGATGTAAATCAGTCATGGACAAACATCAGCCCTCCATGGTGGTTTTGGACTTCAACACCTAGAAATCCCATCCAGCTTACCAACTGTTAGGAACTGAAGTCCTAAACACCTGGAGGGCTGAAGTTTGCCCACACCTGATGCAAATAATTCAATTGATTCTAACTAATCTCGGAGATAAGTGGGCTATTGTCCATCAAAATGAGAAATCATGATGCTTTTCTTCTTGTACTTTTATTATTCCGTAGTAGGGCTCAGTATCCTTGAGACATCTCTCGATGAATAGCCATTCTAAACTACCTGATGACTTTGATTCTAGTTACTTTGTCAAATGACACTATGTATGTATAGACACAGGTACACAATGAGTTCTGGTTAATTACTTAGGTGTGATACATGTACACAGCAGATATTATATATCACATGGAAACACATCTTGCTGAGCCACACGCCCTTACACAATGATTCACAACATTAACATATCTTCTAAGAGCTTTATCCAGAAAGCAGCTCTTAAGTTTGTGCTTGGAAGATGTACAATAACCTTTGTTTGCAAGCAGGGGTGGGGCAGCCTGCCAAATGGCATGAACACCCACAATCTACCTTTGACCCTGAGGTGGGGCTGATGGGACTTGTAGATCAAAAACAACACAAGAAAAACTTCCCCATTGTTGTTCTACAGCTTAGCAAATGGCTGACACTGAGTAGAAAATTTATCTTATACAGATGCATGGACATAATGAACTAAGGCGAGAGATCTTTCTCTAGCGTTTTTACTCTAGGATGTTCTGCAATGCCCTCCAACATTTTGCAATGATGGAAATGGAGACACATGTCAAAACAACGCTGGTATCTAGTCCAGATAACAACAACAACAACAACAATTACTGTGGGACTTTCGAATCCAGACTGACAAAGTTTTGGAACACAATACGCTAGACATCACGATTGTGGAAAATAAAAAAGTTTGGATTATTGATCTTGCCATACTGGGTGACAGTCGCATTGAGGAAAAACAACAGGAAAAACTCACCTGTTATCAGGACCTCAAAATCAAACTGCAAAGGCTCTGGCATAAACCAGTACAGGTGGTCCTAGTGGTTATTGGCACCCTGGGCACCGTGCCAAAAGATCTCAGCCGGCATTTGGAAACAATAAACATTGACAAAATCACAATCTGTCAACTGCAAAAGACCACCTTACTTGGATCTGGCCGCATCATTCGAAAATACATCACACAGTTCTAGACGCTTGGGAAGCGTTCCACTTGTGATTTTGTGATACGAAATCCAGCATATATATCTCGTTTGCTGTGACATACTGTGTTTTTGTGTCAGAATGATAATGATAATGATAATGATAATAATGATAATAATAATAATAATTTTAAAATAAAACTGCAAAGACTCTGGCACAAGCCAGTAAAGGTGGTCCCAGTGGTGACTGGCACACTGGGTGCAGTGCCTAATGAATTTGGCCTTCACTTAAAAACTATCAGCGCTGACAAAATTATTTATTTATTTATTTATTTATTTATTTATTTACTGCGCTTATATACCGCAATTCTCAGCCCAGGGGCAACTCATTGCGGTGTACAACATAGAAAAACAGGTGCAAAATACAAGACATAGTGTAAAAAATAATCCATAATTCATCATTATCAAAAACATCCTAATCAAAAACATCAACATTACTACAAAAGCCATTCCATGTCGTCTCATCGTCAAACCCACAATCCGATATCATTTCCGTTTTTCCATTCCTATGGTCAAATTATCAATCATTGCACTTCTTGTTCAAATGCCTTCTTAAACAGCCAGGTCTTTAATTTCCTGCGGAATATCAACAGGGAGTGAGCTAGCCTGATGTCCACAGGAAGGGTGTTCCACAGCCGAGGCGCCACCACCGAGAAGGCACTCTGCAGGCTGCAAAAGGCCACCCTGCTTGGATCTGCACACATTATTCACTGATATATCACACAGTCCTAGACACATGAGAAGTGTCCGACGTGTGATCAAATACAAAAGCCAGCATAGTGATCTTGTTTGCTGAATACTAATCTTGTTCTAATTCTATTTTTTACCCACATCTCCTCACACCTCGAGGCGGGTTACAACAAAAGTTATTAATAAGGAATAACAATCAAGTTAGACGAGGCCGCAGCAGTTTCCTTTTTTGCTTCTTTTGCCTTGTCCTCTTCTGCCCCTCTGAACTGAGGACAAACTAGGTTTGAATTCAGTTTTCAGCAGCTGAAATAAGCTGAGAACAAAAGGGGAAAGGAGGAAGAAACTGGGACATTTTAAAAGCAGCTGAAAAAATGGGCCAGCGGAGGTTTATTGGGACAATTCCTTCCAAATTGGAGAGGCTGACTAAATTCTGATATGACACACCTAATTGAAATGGAATGGAATGTAAGGATTTGGTTCCACAGACATATCCAAATTCTTTTAAAATAGAAATAACCACTTTCCAATGCCTACTTCAATAGCCTTAACTCTTCTACACTATAAAATCATTGTAAGGCAATTTCATATCTCTTTGGTTGAGCATCTTATTTGACCTATACTATGAAGATTTCAAGGACTTATAATGAAAATAAAAATCATAACATTGATCAATAAATGGTTGTAATTCTCTCCACAAGTTCATAAGCTCATTCAAAGTGAGTGCTCCTCATTTTTATGTGTAACAACAACAACAACAACTTTATTTTTATACCCTGTCAACCATCTCCTCAAAGGGATTTGGGGCGGCTTACAAGGGACAAGCCCAAAAATTACAAATAGAAATGTGTTGCATTCTTTTGCAGTTTTCTAGCTTAGTTTCAGGGTTTGCAAAGCTCACTGCATTTTTAAAAATGGTTATTTCAAGGGAAACATACATACATCTGCATAAGAAATGGTTAGAGATCGTCTGTATACACTTTGTACTTTACTATGACAGTCATTAGGGCCACAAAAGGTTAAAGAGATTGGAGTCAGATGGTGTATTCACAGATCATGAGGCTTGTTCCCTGGTTGTGAGCCAGCTCAAACATCTGCAATCTCAGGACAAGGAACAGGAAACCATTTGATTGCAACACAGGCTCACATGTCCCACCATGACTCAGCAAAAAGTACTCTCAGGGCTGAAACCGTTACTCAGCAATGTGAAGAGCTAACAACATGCTACCATGACACAGCAGAATGCACAAAAAGCACGTTCCTTGTTTGGCTACTGCCAAGATTAGTCAGCACAATCCCAGACAATTTTTTTCACTTGCACACTTTTTGCAAGATTTTTGCTTATTTGGAATATGAAACTCAAAAAGGATTACCAAGGTATAATTGACAACAGATACATTTAGCTTTCTGTATTAGAAAGATATCACTGGTGGAAGATTCCAATTTTTAAAAGAAATCTAGTCCAATTCTGTGTTGTTTGTCAAAGAATTTCTGCAATGAAACAGCAGGAAAAAAGGTATTTTGGAAGTTTTGCCTCAAGTTTGGGCAAAGTGTGGGATCCTTCAGATTATGAAGTTTAGGGAAAGTGTAAGACCCTCCAGATATTTGTAGAACTGCAACTCTCAGCAATTCCAGTCAGTATAATCAATGGGGAGAAATGAAGGAATGATGCATGCTGCAGTCCAGCAGCATTTTGTTCATTTTTGCTATAGATGTAATCAAAATAACTGTATGGTGATGACTGTAGTACAGTGAGCCCTCAGTGTCCCCCAGGGTTTGGTTCCAGGACCACCTTCCCAAGGATATCAAAACCATGGATGCTCAAGTGCCATTATACACAATGATATTGAAAGATGGAGTCCTTTATATAAAATGGCAAAATCAAGGTTTTAAAATATTTTTGAACCCTGGTTAGTTGAATTCATAGATGAAGAATCTGTGGATATGGAGGGATGACTGTATTTGGATTTTATTTATAACTATTTTTTCTTCTATTTCTTCATAGATTTATTCATAAAGGAGGTTGACCATTATCTTCCTCTGAGGTGGAGGCAGTGTAATTTACCCAAGGCTATCTAGCAGGTTTCCATGATCAAGAGGAGGTTTGGAGCCCAGTCTCCTGGAGCGTTAGTCCAATGCTCAAACCGATATACTTATAGCATCTAATATTTCATTGATGAAAACCAGGGCACATATGACCAAGAAATATCAGACTGTCAAAATTATTAGTAAAGGTAAAGGTTTCCCTTGACATTCAATCTAGTTGTGTCTGACTCTGGAGGGTGGTGCTCATCTCAATTTCTAAACCAAAGACCTGGCATTGTCCGTAGACATCTCCTAGATCATGTGGCCAGCATGATTGCATGGAGCACCGTTACCTTCCTGCCAAAGCAGTACCTATTGATCTACTCACATTTGCATGTTTTCGAACTGCTAGGTTGGCAGAATCTGGGGCTAACAGCGTGAGCTCACTCTGCTCCACAGATTCGAACTGCTGACCTTTCGGTCAGCAAGTTCAGCAGCTCAGCGGTTTAACCTGCTGTGCCACCTGTCAAAATTATTAATATATTATTAAATACAAGAACAGATAAATTAGGAGATAAGTTGGTTTCTTTTTGCCTGATCCATTGGGAATACCAAATTCAATCCATCCTCTCCTCTCCATCCTGTTGAGAATCCACTACAAAGTACTTTTGCACTTTGGGCTCAATTTGCAGTAATTGAAGTATGCTGAGTACAAATGGAAAAATGGACAAAGGAGAGAGAAACCTGAATATCTTAATAGCAACTGAAAAATCAAACTGAGGATTAACCATGATTGACTCTTCCAAATCCAGATGGGTTGGAAGGAATGCACACCACACTCGCTCCTTTGACACTTCTTATGATAGCAAATTATCCTGCTCAGCCTCAGGTCTCTAGGGAGCAACTTAGCAATTTCCCTTCATGTTCCTGTTCAGTTGTCCTCTCTCCTCCTCTCCCTGTTCTGTGTGGCAGCAAGTATCTTTCAACATTGAGCTCTCCTTAACATTCTTGTCTAGTAACATTCATGCTCCAGACTTTGGTCTGGTAATGCCCTACGGTCACCTTCAACTTGATGTAGCCCAGATGTCCTGCACTATGATTTCCATCATCCTCTAGCCAGTATGATTAAAATTGGGTTGCAGCCCACATATTCGGAGGGCACCAATTTAGGAATGCCATAAAGCAAACTAATATTGCTAGCAATATTCACATTATCTGTCAGCGATTGTATAACCAAACTCTAATTATTACAGGCTTGCTTTGAGTTTTTCGGGCTGTATGGCCATGTTCCCGCAGCATTCTCTCTTAACATTTTGCCTGCATCTGTAGCTGGCATCTTCTGAGGTTCTGTTGGCAGTGAGACAAATGGAGTGCATATATACCTGTAGAATGCACAGGGTGGGAGAAAGAACCCTTGTCTGTTTAAAGCAAGTGTGAATGCTGGAGTCAGCAAATTTGAATTTGTATCTGAGTAGTCATGAAGATTGCAAAGTCAATGAGTGAGGATATTTGCATAGAAATAGCCTGGCCTTTTTTTGCTGGAGGCATCTTCTGTTTGGCCCTTGATTGCTTGTTATCTGGCATTCTCAGTTTCTGAGTAGTGTTCATTATTTACTATCTTGATTCTGGTGTTTTTTAAATACTGGTAACCAGATTTTGTTCATTTTCATGGTTTCCTCCTTTCTATTGAAAGTATCCACGTGCTTGTAGATTTCAGTGGCTTCTTTGTGTAGTCTGACACAATGGTTGTCAGAGTGGTCCAGAATGTTTGTGTTCTCAAATAATATTCTGTGCCCTGGTTGGTGTATCATGTGCTCTGCTGTAGCTGACTTCACTGGCTTAATTTTTAATATTAAAAAACTCTAAAATTACAACAGCACAAAAAACAGAGAGGAAACAAACAAGGACATCTAATCACCTCTCAACAAAAGTTTGCTCTAGGCACTGTCAGGCCATTATATGCTAATCAAGGTGGTCAGTTGAAACATTCACACCTAGCTCCAGCAGACGAGTCCTTTGTCTCACCCTGTTCATTCCACAGATATATAAACCCTTTTTCCTAGTTCCAACAGACCTTACTACCTCTGAGAATGCTTGCCATAGATGCAGGTGAAACGTCAGGAGAGAATGCCTCTAGACCATGGCCATATAGCCCGAAAAAACCTACAACAACCCAGTGATTCCGGCCATGAAAGCCTTCGACAATACATTGAACATCTCTATGGCCTGTATATTGTTTGTAGATTATGTTTCTTCATCAGCTTCCCTATTCAGTCAGTGGTTCCCTTGATGTATGGTAAGAACACTTTTTCTCTAGGTAGAACTTTGTCTTTAATAATTACATTAAAATTTTTTTATTGAAAATACTTTATAAATGATTTCAGAAGGTATCTTGAATGTCAGTCTGGGAGAAATGTACCATACAAATGCAATGCCAGATGACCTAGTACCAGGATGTATGGGACCAATTCTATATGGATCATCCAATTGTGTGATTAATTGTGGGTGGCATCCAGAGAGTGTGAAATCACCTTTGTGCTGGTCAAAAGCATTTGTACTGAACTTTCCCTAAATGTTTTCCTTTTCAAAACAACTTTGACCTCAAATAAGATGGAACTGTTTTAACTATGAACAGCAATATGTACAAGTAACAGGAAGGGTACTGAAAGTCATCGTAGAGCAAATATTTCTAGCCGTCAGCACTTCAGAGATAACTTTTCCAGTTTAATTCACAGCATTTCTGAAAATCAAGAGATTAATGCTCAGTATTTGGAGCTGGGACAAAATCAGGGATTGTGTTTCAACTCTGAAGTAGTAGAAAGGTTGGTGAGCCAGAAGACTGTAGTGGTTTGAATCTTCGACTATATATCTGGAGACCAGAGTTCAAGTTGTTGCTTAGCCATGGAAATTCACTGGGCTTTGTGTGTGTGTGTGTTAGGAATGACTGGTGTGAGATAATTGGGTATCTGCAAGGATGTTGCCCAGGGGATGCCTGGATGTTTTACCATCCTGTGGGAGGCTTCTCACATGTCCCCGCTTGAGGAGCTGGAGCTGACAGATAGGAGCTCACTGCCGACTGTTTGGACACCAGTCCTGCCAGCATAAGTGTTTAACTCATTGCACCACTGGACCTTCTCTCAGTCTCAGAGGAAGACAAAAACACACCTTCACAAGAAAATATTACGTTAGATTGTAAATTTGCCAAAAATCATAAACCGAAAGGTATACAACAACAAGAAACGATGACACCACTTTAGACTGGGAGTGGGCGGGATCTAAAACAACTAGGAATTGATTCTGGGTGCAGCTGTTTTGCTTGCCTGTTGTACATTTATTTATTTACCACACTTATACCCTGCCCTTCTCACCCTGAAGGGGACTCAGGATGGCCTTGCAAAGGCAACAATTCGATGCCGCATATAAATATACATTGATATACATAAGTACATACAGCTACTGTGGGATCATCTACAGCAGAATCACATTCTTTCCAAGGTTAAACTTCATTGTTTACCACAAATACAATGCTGTAATACAATGCTGTAACCCAACAGTTGGTTTTCATCATTTTCCCAGTGCAAATTTCACAAGGCAATGTCCCAGCTAACTAGAAGACAAAAAATGGGGGACTGGGCTGGACTCCCATAAAAGTACGTTGTACTTTTATGGGAGTGCCCTTTTCTCTACTTTCAGAAACATAATAGCTTTTTGGTAACATTAGGGCAGTAGAAAGAGTGAATCTGCCCATTGTTTTCAAAACATAACATAAAAAGAAGAGGATAAAAATGCTAGAGAGAAGAATGCATGCTTCATGTTAAGGAACAGCTATTCAGAGTTCCCACCCCCTCCCCTGATTGGCTGAAAAAGTATGCATTACCTTTTAAATAAAAGTTAATGGTGAGGATTCAAGCCAGAGTTGGCCAGGGGTTCCCTTGACATCATAGCCTACAGGAGGAGATTCCTGTGGCAGAAAGAACAACAGCTGGTGGTTGGTCAGTTCAAAAAACTAATCCATTCCAGAGGTGACCCTTGGGAGGGCACTGTGCATTAGGAAATAATGATTTGGATATTCCAATTAATCTCTGATTAACTCAAGTGTCTGGTTCCATGTGAGACAAAGGTGCAAGACCCAGTAGACAATCAAGGGCTTGGCTACTGGCATAGAGGATCAATGAATTCATACCTATTAAGCCCCCTCTCCCAGACTCTTGGCCTCAAGTTAAATGGACAAACATCTTGATCTTATTTTGTTGCTGATGGTTATCTACAATGGGAAGTTGCTGCTAACTGTGAGAGAAATAAGGTTGAACACTGTGAAAGCCATCCACGGCATGGCTATCAGCCTCCTCCCAATATACTCAAATCAAGCAAAAGCTTCATGAGAACCACCACTCCTCTTAATGTTCCCCCAGTAACAGCAAGAGTATCCCTCTAGGCAGCTAAACCAGGAAATCCTAATTGGATGCCCCCCCCCCCCCCAGAGTCTGCCTCTAGGGGCAAACCAAGAATGGGCAACTTGGAAGTCCCTGAACGGACTCAGAAGTGGAATGAGCAGATAAAAAGACAACTTCACAAAATAGCACTAAAAGAAACCCACACCATGTGTGACTGTGGAAGGGAACTGACAACTCTGCATCTGTATGCTTGTCCCCAATGTCCTGCCCCAAGTACAGAAGAATTGTTTGAGGCTACAGACAATGCGGTAACTGTTGCCCAATTTTGGTCAAAATATATTTAGCTGCTTGTGCTCCTTTTATTTTTTATCAGTTTTATACTAATTTTTGCAATGCTTTTGATATGAAATAAATAGCTATATCTATCTACATACACATATAAAGATTCTGATAATTATCTGGCTTGGGAAATAGCTGGGGAGATCCTGGCCATCATCTCCTTTCCCAAGAGATTATGTAAATTGGGAGCACGGAGAGATGACTTCCCTCTAGATACATTTTGATACATTTCATTTTATACAGTTTATACCCCTAGGAACTGACACAGTACATAAAACATACAAATTATACAAAAATCATTAAATTCATACATTATTAAAGGGTTAGATTTGATAGAGTTTGTAGGGTACAGCTGTTGCTAGGGCCATTCCAAAGCCTCTAGCGCCATAGCATTTTGCAACTCCGGGTCTGCGGAAAAGGTTTTAATAAAAAAGAAAAAATTCATATTGTTTGCTTGAAGTCTCTTGATGTTCTATAAATCTTGGAAGGGGATGCTGTGGCTTGACAACAGTTGCATGATTAGGATACCCATGAGTGCTTCCAAGTGGAGGATCCTAGTGTTAACAGATCGTGCAGTCATTCCACTTTTTCTTTTTGGATAGATTTTTTGTATGTTCAAAGAAGCTGTTGGAAAATACAAAAGGATCACACAGAGGAGACAATGATATAACTGAAACAGCCTTGGATTTTGTTGTATTTAAGGAAGCATCCTGCTCTCTTTGCATTATAGAACTCTGCTGACATCTGCTGGTTTACTTTGGGTGTACCTACACTGTAGAATTGAAACAGTTTGACTCCACTTTAACACACGTCTCAATGTTACAGAATCATGAAAGTTCTAGCTTTATATTTGTAGCCTTCTTTACCAAAGAGTGCTGATGCTTCATCAAACTATAGGATTATATAGCATTGCGCCATGGCAGTTAAGGTGATGCCATATAGATGCCCCCTTGGTTGTGCATATACTTTCTTTGTAATGGTAAAAGGACAAAGGCCTGCCAAAACAAAAAAGCCATCACTTTGTTTAGAGCATTGTAGATATGTAGACCAGAAATTGGAACATTACTTTAAAACTCATTTGATCTTATTAAAATAATGGAAAAGTGAACTTACTGCATGTGTTGATAAGTTGCTTATTACTTTTCCATTACTGCCATTAGTACAAAAGTCTAATACAGAAAGAAAATCCTGCCAAAATGCATCTGAGAAATGCTTCTAGAAACAGACTTCTGGAAGTAACTAGAAACCATATTTTATGGTAAACAGTATAGCTTCTTTTTGTCATTCAGATGAGCTTTAATGGATTTGCTATATTTAATTTTTAATTGGTCTAATCTTTCAAAGCTGAACTATCGATCCACTGTAATAGTCATTTCAACAAATGAATGTGGGATACCATCAACGCTACTTCTACTGTAACCGTCTATCCTTGGTATGGGCCTTTTCTCTTCCTACTTTATTTTTATGTTTTATTGTTAGTTTGTGTATCTGATTAATCAATTGCTTCCCTCAATCTCTCTCACACATTTTCACTTTCACTTTCTAGCTCATAGTAGCACACAAACCAACAAAACACATACACCCACAGTTAGGATTGCAGCTCCCAGATTCTCCAGTTACTTGAAAGCCCTAAATGGTTCGGGCCCTACCTATCTCCGCGATAGCATCTCTCCTTTGGACTAGCGTAGACTCTACCAGGGAGATCCTCCTCTTGCTCTCACACTGTCCCAAGTGCAGTTGGTAGGGACGGGGTAGAGGGCCTTCTCGGTATTTGGAGCATCCTCCCCAGGGAGACAAGACAGGCCCCATCACTGTTTTCGTTCCACAGAGACCTAAAGACTTGGTGGTTCTAGCAGGCCTTTGATAATGATTAGCCCCAGGCCCTACCCTGGCCATCAGTTAGGATCCTGCTCTGCACTTTACCCACTTCCCTGGTCCTCTGCCACCTCCTGGTACTAGCCCTGGCCCAGACCTTTTATAGTTGCTCTGTAGGCCTTGGAAATGAGTAGCCCAGGCCCCACTCTGGCCATCGGTTAGGACCTAGCGTTGCACTTTACCCACTCCCTCGGCCCCATGTTACTTTGCTGCACTAGCCCTGGCCCAGCCCTTTCATAACTATCTAAGCCCTCTTTGAAATTCTGGCCATTGGTAGCTTAACTTTGCACTATCGAATAGTTTTGGAACTGGTTTTTAAATGTATACGATTGTGCTAATAGTTTTATGTCTATGTTTGAAATGGTTACTCTGTATATTCTGTGTTGGTAATTGAATGCTTTGCCTATATGGAAACCACTCTGAGACCCTTAGAGGAGATAAGAGCAGCATACAAATAAAGTTTTATTATTTTATTATATTATTACTTTGCTTTGTGGATTCTTGGAATGATAGTCCAAAACTAACTTTTCAAAGCTGTAGATAAAGCTACCTTTTGGCAGAAAAATTATGGGGGCAAGGACTTTAACTAATCTAATTATACATAGGTAGGATAGCCAAAATAGTGCAGGATTATGAGAATAGATTGTTGGCACAATCGAGGAGCATACTTACATCTCCTTACTCTTTTTAGATCAATTGTTTTCAATGTGTGGTCCATCCAATCTTACACTCTAGCTCCCAGGATCTCTCACCATATTGCTTGGAGCTGTAGAAAACTGAAACCCAAAACATCTGGAAAGCTGTTTGAAAGGTCAGAACTTTTCCATTGATTTTAGTCCACATCTGAGGCTGTATCTCATTTTAGACCTTGGACTGGGGTTCTTACAATTGATCATTAAGGAGATTGGCAGATGCAAACTATGACCCCCTGCCTGAAAGAGTATACTCATGGACTATGACCACCACAACAGACAATGGACTCCTGCTTTTACCATTTATTGGTAGATTCCAAGATGACAAAAGTGTTTACAGGATGTGATCACAATGTTCTACCTGCTCATGCGAGGAGGCACCTGTTCTTTGGGGATGCTTTCAGTACATTACTTGCAAGATATAACACATTGCTAGATACTTTTGAGTGCAATTTTCCCTGTAGGCATCTCTAGCTTGTCAAGAATTAGTCTGACAATGTCATGGTCATTTTGTATGATGAGATGACTCATTTCTAATAGCTCTTGTAATGCCAAGCATCAAACAACTAAACCCCTTACCTGGTTCAGTGGTGCGCTCACAAGAGGACTTGGTGGCAGTACTCCTGTAGAATGAACAGGAAGCCTCAAAATGCAGTAGATCTGGCATGCCATATTTTCAAGACTTTCCTTCCCACCACCCACTTGTGGCCCCTTCTAGTAGGAGGATGATTTTCCCAGTTAATACAATGATGTGTTTTAAGTGTGCTTAACATTTCCTTAGGATTACGTGAATAGTGACCCTGGGAGCATATGTAGACTGATTGGTATGTCTCTACAGTTGCAGTGTGTCCCCCTTCCTCAAGCAACAACTACAAAGTTCTAATTATGGAAGTGTTGTAGTTCAGCCAGCTGCTGCTGCTGCTGCTGTTGATGAGGGGTTTGGGAGTGCAGGGCCTGATGCTTCAGGAGGTGCTCAGCAGAGGGGATATTGGAACAGGTTGGTAATTCCCTGGTTGGGAGAATGGGGGGGGGGGGGGGTTGAAATTAGATGTTGCTCCTCTGTGTGAAAGTGATTTTTTAAAAATAAGCTGACAGGCAGAGAAGGGAGGAGGACACAAGTTCACCCGATGAAGGGGGGTTAGACAGAGAATCAAGGCTGCTCCTGTGGGGGAAGAAATCCAGGTCCAAGCAGAGCCATGGGGAAGAGAGGCAGAGACAGGCCTCTCAAGGTCAACTGAATGCCTTCATGCATTGCTATCCTTAATTAGGGAAAGGAAGCTGTTTAGTTTCAGATCAAGCAACATCGCGAATGGAGCGAGAAGCTCCTGCTTTTTTTCCTGGTTATGTTTTAGCTTCAGGCCAAGTTTCCTAGTCAAGTTTTGCTACCAGTGTTGGGGATTTTACCTATGGATTCAAGTACTAGTTTTGTTTCTTGTTTTCTTTTCTTTTTCTTTTTGGATTAATGTTCAAGCTTTAACCTTTGTATTGGAGATTTATCTTTTGCTTTTTGGGACTTATTTTTTCTTCATATATTTGGATTTTTACTCTTTTGCTGTGTGTTTTATCAATAAACTGTTTATTATTACGTTTGGCTTCCTGGTGAGTGCTTAGAGCAAGCTGAACTCCTGCTGAGGTGCAACAGGAACAACACGAGAATAAGGTAAAGCCTATTGAAGGTTTGTTTCACCTTCTTATAGTGATACAGGAATTGGTTTGATTGGGTAAAATCTTCCAACAAACAGACAGATCTATACATTCCTCTCCTCTCTTCATTCCTGAAGCCTCCTGGCAACAATCTTCCTTAGGGTTAAATTGCTTTTCACTTTTTTACATATGCTAATTCAAGAGTAGCAAACATATAGCTAGCAATTAAGAATCCTACAGAAATCCAGCTAGCTAAACAAAATAATTAGCTTTCTTAGTTAAGTTTCAGAAATAATTTCCCAAGTGCTGAGTTTTGCATTCCCACTAGGGCAGACCGACAACAAGGGAGGGAAAAAAATAAATCTGTGTTCCTACATCATGAATTTTGTAATCAAAATAATTATGTAAATTTATCCATTATCTTACCCTGCACAGATGTTCCCAAGTGAGTATCTCCTATTTCCTTGCCATGCAGTTTGGACTGGTCGGGTCTAATGCAGAGAAGGGGAATATTTTGCCCTCTAGATTTTGATAAACAGAAACCCCTAGCTAACACTACATAATTCAGGTAATTGTCCAAAGGTGAGGGATCACAGGAGTTGCACTCCAACAGTATCTATTGTATGAAAATATATTCCCACTACCTAACCTAGTATATTGGAAGCTATAACCAATTAAATACAAATGCCATCCGTTCTGAGCAAGACAATTTCCCCTCTATGTTTGCACTCACCCAAAAGGAAATCAGCTAAGAAGATATCCCCATCCTCCCATGAGCCTCTCATTTAGAAACCTGACCAGATTGTATTTCATTCTATCAAGAGCTCAAATGTCACAGAATACACACACGCTTTTTTGAATTCAAAGATGTTTTGGTTGTTGTTTTTAATATGGAATATAAAAGGCAGGTCTTCCAGTTACATGGAATAATTAATCACTTCAACCATTTCTGCGCCTGCTAATCTGTAACACAGGAAATCCACAGGTATTCTCTGATAATACACAAAGAATTCAGCCCTCATGGTAAAGGAGAAATGACCAGAAAGACCTCTAAGGGCAAAGACTATGGTGAGAACAAAGAAGTCATGATCAATGAATGCTATGAATTGTTTTCAAAGAGAGGATCTTGTCTTTGGGATGTTCCAGCTCTGAAGAAAAGGAAAAAGCCGGCCTTGGAAAAATTAAGTACTGCCTAACACCCCTTTCTTTGATGCTCCAGAAGACTGGTACCTGAACTGGCTACTTGCATGGCCAACAGGCAGCATTTTCAAAGAAGTGCTTACACAACAGGAAGAGATGTAGGAGTGGCCAGATGGATGTTGCTGCCTCACTTCCAAGGGCACTCTCTTGCCACTGCAAACTATCCAGATTCTGTGGTACAGAGGACACACAGTGTTTAAAATTCAAATGCAGCCACTTGTGAGACTGGTAAGAAATTACAAATCCCACTCCCAATTTTCAGCATGGTTTTTACAGTCTTTTCATTGGGAAAGGAAAAAATGGAGTAACGGAGAACACATTCAGTTTGCTTAAACCACACAAGAGAAACACCAAATCCATCAACTCATCTGGCAACACATTTGGCAGCTTTGCAACCCCTTCCCAGGACTCATTTCTCTCATGTCCCCCCAATGCAGTAATGATTAATCTAACCCCAAAGCAGCCTAGAAAGGGAGGCAGGAAGTAAGGAAGAAGGGAAGGGTCCCTTCCCCTACCCACTCCCCTCCTGGTTCTCCCGCTCCCACCGAAGAAGGGGGAGTGTAGTGCAGCACACAGGTCCTCTTGTAACCACAGCACACCAGTCCTCAATAGGGCTCATAAAGCAAACATGGCATCTTCTTCCTTGTCCTTCTTCCGGTGAGGCCCAGAACTGGTGGAAGGTGGAGGAACCCCAGTGGAGGGACTGGGAACTGTGGGTAGCCGGTCAGCCACTTTTGCTCGCTCTTCCAGGAACTTGTCAAACTCTGGAAAGAGAGAGCATGCAGAGAATTGTAAGAAAAATGAAGGAATCAAATCAGAAGAATCCTGAAGAGTACTCCCTATTTTGTGGCAGCCATATTCATGTTTCACATTAATTTTAGATACTTATGAATTCTATAGTTCAAGCCATCCAGTCCAACTTCTGCCATATAGGAATAAACAATCAAAGGACTTCTGACAGCTGACCTGAACCTCCAGATCAGGAGACTTAACCACACTCCAAGGAAGCAGCATATTTAAGTGTCAAACAGCTTTGACAGTTAAGAAGTTTTTCCTAATGTTTAGGTGAGAATCTCTTTTCTTGTCATTTGAACCCATTGCTCCATGTCTTAGTCTTGGGAGCAGCAGGAAACAGGCTTGAAACAGGATGTTTTCATACATCTACAGACATGATAGATGGAGAACATCTTATGTCCACATGAATAATAATAATAATATAATAATAATAATAATCTTTATTTATACCCCACCACCATTTCTCCAAAGGGACTTGGGGTGGCTTATATGAGGCCAAGCCCGATAATACGCAGAACAATGGCTTCAAACTACAAGAGAGGAGATTCCATCTGAACATGAGGAAGAACTTCCTGACTGTGAGAGCCGTTCAGCAGTGGAACTCTCTGCCCCGGAGTGTGGTGGAGGCTCCTTCTTTGGAGGCTTTTAAGCAGAGGCTGGATGGCCATCTGTCAGGGGTGATTTGAATGCAATATTCCTGCTTCTTGGCAGGGGGTTGGACTGGATGGCCCATGAGGTCTCTTCCAACTCTTTGATTCTATGATTCTAATACAATTACAGTAAAATGCATACAAAACGGCAAAAATAACATTGCAATAAAATAAATAAAAAATAAAAATAAAATAAAACAGTGCAAAATACAAAGAAAAAACAAACACAGTGGGCGGGCCAAATGTACGACAGAAAATGATAAAATCTGGGAGAGATAACAATGAAAAGGATATATTTGTAAGGGAGGAGCATGTAGGGCTCCTCTCATAAGAATGAGAGAAGCCCTTAAGAGAAGGAACTTCACTTGAAAGTAACTTACCTTCACTGGTAACACCCTTTGGATCCACTGCCTCATCTCCCTAAGTGGAGAGAACACAAAAAAAGGATGAAAATCATGGAATTTCAAATAAATTGTGTAGACAGAGAAATTCAATCAGATCAAGTCAGGGATCTGCAATAAGTTCACTTGTTTTAGCTTCATTGCCCATATCAATAGAAATAAGGTAGAATTTCAAAGATGGAATGGGTTGGGATATGGCTAGGTGATCATTTTAATTGGACCGTGGGTGTTAAAATATAGCTGATTGTCTCATAGGAAGATAACTGATCCATATAGCTTAATATGGCGTACAGAGAGCAGGTACAGAGGGTAATAGTCCTGCTTGAAGTAGGCTGCACTACACTGTTTTAGGTAATAAAATTGGTCAAAAAAATTACAACGGGAAGTGATTTATAGGTTTATGGCAGGTTTAGGATGAGTTGGATTTGGTGGGCAGGGGGCTTTTCAAAAAGGTACTGAAGGTACTGGAGTCAGCCATCCCAATTTAATGATGGAGCTTTGGAGATGCGGGTCCAAAAGCTTTAAGAAGGATGGTAAAACCTAGGTAGCTCCACCCTCCTCCTTAGACTCATATTTCTGGGGACTGAACCAGGGCAAACACTTGTGCTCTACTGTTGAGCTATGGCTCCTCCCCTGCCACCCCCCCCCCCCCGGACATATCTATGTACAAGCAGTCCCTGAGTTACAAACATCTGATTTACAAATGACTCATAGCTAAGAACAAGAATGAGACAACAGGAAGTGAGAAAAATCTACTCTTTGGAAGAGATATTCACTCCTAAAAGATTTTCCATGGGGGAAAAGGTGTCTCAACTGAAGTGTTATCCACAATTTTTGTTTCCACAACAAGCCAATTTTTCAAAATCTTATCACAGGAACAAAAAGTTTGGTGAAATCTTTTCAATGGGCACAGACAGCAAAACAAACACCACGGGGGGGGGGGGGGGGGGGGGGGGGAGAGATAACAATTCCTTATGCTATCCAAAGCATATATATGTATCTCTCTCTCTCTTCGTGTTTATATATGTATGTATGTATGTATGTATGTATGTGTGTGTGTGTGTGTTTATGTATATGTATGTGTGTGTGTGTGTGTCTGGATGGATTCACATCTAAAAATACATGTGTGTGTGTGGATATATATGCTGGATGGAGTTACACCTAAAAAAATACCTGTTCTGACTTACATACAAATTCAACCTCATAACAAACCTACAGAACATATCTTGTTTGTAACTTGGAGAATGCCTGTACATAGTGAATTCTTAATTGAAATAAGTATGTGATCCAACTCTATTACTTACCACATCAGTGGAGAGCCACTGCTCAATATCCTCCATATGTGTAGCTTGGGGGACAGGAATCTGACAAAGGAAGAAAAAGGAACAAGGCAGAGAATAACAAGGAGAATCATGGACCAAAAGTACTCTTTTCTCTTTATCATCCATAGAACTGAAAGCCAGTTCAAAAGGCATGTTTTTCAATCAAGAAAACTTTCAGAACCCGCCCCTAATATAGCCTCCTGCTAAAGCATAATTTGGCAATGCTATTTTGGGGAAACAATTCCCAAAACTCTAAAGCCAGCATATTCAGTGGCGAAGATGGCTAAGGTATTCTTGAAATTTTAATCAAAAGTAACTTTGATAAGGCATGGCAACACCAATTAAGAATAATTAATCATGGTTATTTCTATGTCTCTGGCTTGGTCTTGCTTTCCAGAAGGCTGACTTTAATTTTTCCCCACATTCCTTTAAATTTTTATGATGTCACAAGGGCAGGATATTTAGTATTGTTATCAATCAAGTGCAATCAAGTGCAATTTTTTGGGTATTGCTTGTGCATCCATTGGTTTTTTAGATTTAAATATGACAATGTGGAAAAAAGGGAAAGGATCATATAGGTCATAAGCACAGTTAAATTTTGCGCAAGGAAAAGTGCATTTTTGCAGAACATTTTTGAAAATTGCAACAAACTGCTTGCAACATGGTGTACTAAATTTCAGATAGTCAACAGTCAATTCAGATAGTCAATAATGAGATGTCCAAAGAGAGGGAGAGGGTGTATTTAAAGTTTCTGAACACTTCAGGACACAACGTCATATTCTGCAAATTTTCTTCTCTATAGAGAGGAGGCAAATGTCTTAACTGTTTACAAAGCAGAATTTACACATACTGAACCACATTCCAATGACAAAGAAAAAGTTTGCCTTGACTTCCTGACGTTAAAGTTGTTTAATATTTTCTCTTCGGTAGGCACACTATTATTAGTCGAACAGGACTGCCCTGGTGCTGACATGTGAGACCTTTCAAGGCTTTTTCACCCATTTGCTCTCGCCCTTCATGCTATTTTACATGTAACTTTTACTCTGAGTGAAATTCACAAAAGGTGAAAAGGCCCAGGATTATTCTGACCTCTCCCTTTCACACTGAAATGAAAAGAAACTGTTATGTTTCCATCTTCAGTTGGCAAAATATCCTATAGTCTGTGACAAACCGAGGGCTGTTAGACTGAAAGATTTGTTCTGCATAGTCTAACTTACTTAAATGGAAGCAACCACAGAAGGTTCTCCCATACTTTGGCATAATCCTAGGCACCCAAATAGCCCACCTATCTTCAGCCAGCCTCTATCCAGATGCTCAGACAGACTTACAAAAGAGAGACTATATTTAAGACAAACAGAAGCAAATGGCCATCACATTTTTGCTATATAAATAATAAATAAAAACTTTATTTTAGGAGGGAGCAAGCTTGTTTTCTGCTTCCCTTGAGACCAGGATGCAGAACAATGGCTTCAAACTACAGGAAAGGAGATTCCACCTGAACATTAGGAAGAACTTCCTGACTATGAGAGCTGTTCAGCAGTGGAGCTCTCTGATCCAGAGTGTGGTGGAGGCTCTTTCTCTGGAGGCTTTTAAGCAGGGGATGGCCATCTGTCAGGGGTGCTTTGAATGTGATTTTCCTGCTTCTTGGCAGGGGGTTGGACTGGATGGCCCATGAGGTCTCTTCCAACTCTTTGATTCTATGATTTATATTCTGCCCTATCTTCCCGATGCTTGTGTTATTTGAGGGAACTGACTGCTACTGTTGGTTTGTGACTAGATGGACTTGGACTAGATCCAGGAAAACAATTTGTGTACATTGGCATAGGAAATTAACCTATACAGGCACACACTGATGTTTTAGGCAACGACTAAGACCTGTGAAATTAAGTTTTAGACTGAAACAGATGGGATGATGCACTGTAATACCAAAAACATGAAAAAGAGGTAGACATAAGGTGAAGAAACTCTCACTTCTGACCCTTCTAAAACTGGTCCCTGTGCCAAATCAAGCACTTGAGTATGAAAAAATGAACATTGTCTCCATACCAAGAATGTTCAAACATGAGAGCTTTTCCTTTCACAACACAACTGAATAGTAGAGAAGAAATCTCTCCCAAACCCCTGGTATAAAGCAAAAGCAGCTGGCCCAAATCCAGATTTCTGAATGCAATAGAAAACATCAACAATAAAGTAAACAAAGAAAGACCATCAATTGCTCCCACAAGTGACCTTAAAAAGAAGTAAATGCAAATCGGTTCCTGATATTTAGTGCAGTTAAATTTGTGGATCCTCTGCTGCCAAAGTGATGAAAAGGAAGAGAGCAACCCAAAGCGATAGTTTTCTTCTTGCCCAAGAAAAGATTGTTTAAAGCTAATATCCAGAGCTATTCCTAAATCAATCTCTTTCCTCTGTCAAGGTAAAGCTCTTCTCACTCTTTCCTCATCAGACATATTACTATAAACTGGAGAGGGACTTATGGAGAAGAGGCATAATTTAGGATTATGCCAAAATCTCCTTTATCCTCGGAGCTTTCTTGAACAGAAGAGAGAGATGCTTATTTATACAAGAAAGCTGGAACAATGCATGGGGACACATTTGACAAGGCATCTCAATTGGTATATTTGTTTAGGTGTCGTACAATTTGGACTGAGAACTTTAGAATGACAGGCAGCCTAATGCTATTGATGTTGCTAGGATACATTCAATCCATGCCTGGCATTTATAAATAATTGTGGGGACAGTCTTCACAGAGGACATACAATTAGGAGATCATGTTTAGAAAACCACAATATAGGAAAATATGTGACATTTAAGAAATCCTTTATTGGGACACAAAAAGAGAAAGCCACTTACTGACCCTCCTTTACGCCACTGGTGATCTTCCTTGTTTGGAAAACAGCTATACAATCTAGTGTATACCAGTGTTACCTCTGCAGTCCCTAGATAGTGTGTGATTCTAGTTTATGTAAAGCAGCAAGTATATGCTCTATTCAGTGACTACAATTTTTGTCATATTAAGGTAAAGCAAGGATGATCATACTTTGCTCCCACTTTTTCCCTTTGTTCAGGAGCAACTTGAGAAACTGCAAGTCGCTTCTGGTGTGAGAGAATTGCCCATTTGCAAGGACGTTGCCCTGGGGATGCCTGGATGTGTTGCCATCCTTTGGGAGGCTTCTCTCATGTCCCTGCATGAGAAGCTGGAGTTGACAGATGGGCGCTCACCCCACTCCCCGGATTTGAACTGCCGACCTTTTGGTCAGCAGTACTGCTGGCACAAGGGTTTAACCCATTGCACCACTGGGGGCTCCTGCTCCTGCTAATGTTGCTGGACAGCATCTCCTACAACACGTGTCAAACTCAAGACCTGTGGACTGAATCCAGTCAGTCATGTCATTTTATGTGACCTTCCAGATACTGGACTACAGCTCCTGTATTCCTCATCATTAGACATTGTGACTAGAACTGATGGGAGTTGTGATACAGTAACATCTGAAAGGCTGCAGTTTCTTCTGTTTACTCAAGATAGTGGGGTTTATTGTGTGTAACTTAAAAATTGCCTTTAACCTTTCCCCAACCTCAGAGCCACTAGTGCTGATGCACTGTGATTCCCATTGTTCCCAGTCCACAAAGTGGATAACGAAACACGATGAAAGCTGCCATTCAGTAACACCTGTGTGCCCAAACTGGGTAGAAACTAAAAAGTATTGACTACAATGTCAAAAAATTGTAATTGCCCTCTGTATCCATGGATTCAATGGCCCACTGAAGACAACCATATGGCTGATGTGGCCCTTGATGAAAATGAGTACGACACTCCTGTTCTATGACATCCCTGTGGCCATCTTCACTGTGGATATTCAGCAACATCTAGAGGGCCGATAACTGTACAACCCTACAATAAGTTGAGAAGGATGAAAGTCTGACATGTATTTTCTTGTTTGCTTTCACTGTTACTAACATTTCCCACATCCAGGTATCTTACTGGAATGTTTTCCCTGGTTTCCAGCCTAGTCGGTGTTTGTCCCCATACACTGTTCCATCAGCTCCACACCCTTGCGTAGCAGCCTCTAATCTTGACTTTCCAGCAGAGACACATTCTCACCATTCCTTGGCGCATCATCCAGTTTGAAATGGGGGCTTCATCGGTGGATGCACCTGGCTCCAGCTAGTTAAGAAAAAACTTGCTTTGAAAAGTGGGAAAGTGTGGGGCAGGGCGGGAGGGCAGGCAAGCAACCTCTCTGTTTATGCACCTAAAAAGGAGACCAGACTTCTTCTACAAATGCAATCTGATGACTGTGGCATCATAAAGACAGACCAGCTTCAAGCTGATGATAGATCTATCAATGAAACATAATAATCTATAGTCTCTGGATGGATCCACCCTGTGTTATTACTAACCTATATTTTCATACTTGCTGAGAATAGTTTCAAAGGTTCTTGTCTTTCTCCTTATATATATTTAAGAATGAACTGTCTGAAACAGGCATAATTTATCATTTTTACTGCCTTTGCCTGAATTATATATTTTGTGCTGTTGCTGACTGCTTTAGGAACAATTAGTGAAAAGGGAGCATATGCCATTAATATCCCAAGTACAAACGGTTGCATCCAAGTCATTCATCTCTTTGCACCATGGCGAGGTAGATAGACATGTCTCTATGGAGGTGAAACACTAGGGATACTTGAAAGCTTCAGTTTAGATATGAAATAAATGTTAAAATACAGGAGGGCAATTTATTGATACCTAAACCAATTCTGATGAATTGGCTGTTCGATATCAGCCTTTTCCAATTGCTCCCTGCAGGTAATGCAATTCTAATTCAAGTGGAGGCTAAAAAGGTGATGAAGGCTGATTTATATGGAATTGAGGTAGTTTGTTATAGTTGGATATCATGGAAAATCTTTACAGATTACTACTCACCGCTCCTGTATTCTGCTGCCTGGCATCCAAGGCTCCAGCTAGTCCTTTTGTGGCTAGAGGGTCTTCATACTTTACTCTGAAAAAGAAGACACATCTGAGCTGAGAGTCTGTTGAAGACTGCAGCAATCTGCATCCCCTCTGAAGCCATAATCATAAATATTGTTGTTTTTATGGGAATATGTTAATCAATATATGAATAAATTGATAATAATACCAAACCGAGAATAGGAAAATGTGATTTTCTGGAAGCACTGCACAACTGTTTAACTTTATTTTGTAAGCAGCACTAGAAACTTCTCTTAAAATGAAAGCTGTGATTCTTACACACCTAAATTCCATATTACATCTATGCTGCAGCAGAACTATGTCATACAGATAGCTTTGCATTTACCTTTGTTCTATTCTATGTAAGCACATAATGCTAATTCACATTTCTATAATAATAATAATAATAATAATAATAATAATAATAATAATAATAATAATGTGTTTTTGTCTCAGAATAATAATAATAATAATAATAATAATAATAATAAAAAATTATAACCCGCCCTATTTCCCTAAGGGGACTCAGGGAGGTTCTTTGTCTCAGGAGATGCTTATTACGGTATATGAGTTGCAGTTGTTCTTGGGCACAGATAACACAGCCCTGCAATGATAAACCATTTCCAATATTGTGGTTGTTCTTTTGAGTGCTGAACATCAGAAAACAAAATAAAGCTATGTATTATGTCACACACAGTTCTTTCAAAAATCTCATCACCAATTCAAATGCTAATTTTAGTCAGCCATATTTTGCAACATAGAAACGTCAATACAATATATGAAATAATTGTTTGTGGTGGAGCAAATCAGAGGACAATTTGGGATTTAAAGAGCCAAATTCCTAAAAAACCAGAAGTTTTGTTTTAAAAAATTAAGACCCCCCAATGCTGTAGGCCTGTGAACTGTTCCTGATCAACCAAGGCATGCACAAATGCAAAAATACTATGGCATTCAAATAGATTCTCAGAGAAACAACTTCATGTGCTAGAGACCCAATGGCTCCATGCCTCAGTTTAGACTGAATACTGCCACACCCTCTGCCCTCAACCTCTCATTGATGCAGATAATGTCTTACACAGATATGGCAAACTTCCATGGGGTGAAGATGTGCCAGCAGTGAGATGCCCCAGGCCATGTTTCTGCCCCTCCCATGGTCATTGAGAATTGTTCCCTTTCAGAGCCAAGGGATTAGGCCACCTCTGTTCAAATTTTTCAAAGAAGTGCTCGTCAGTGAAGGGTCCGCTGTGCACGATGGCATCAATGACGAAGAAGAGTGCTACCACCATGCCGCTGATGAGGCAGAATGGCAGGAACGGTTTAAGCTGTTGCCAGAAATTCCACGCACAGATGTTCATGAGGTTCTGGGGAAGACAGAAGTCCAGGTCCTGTAGTTACCCACAAAGGGGAGGGAATCTCTATCAAGCAGCAAAGCCTCAGGAAAAAAGGTCAGCCAATGTGTGAGAGAGCAATAGAACAGAGAGTCCCAAGCTGGCAAAAACACTGAAGTGCTAGGCAGCTACTCCAGTGAGAGAACGAAGAATAAATAGAAGGTGCTTCTTTAGTGGAAAGATCACTCTCCTCCCACCTCGGTCAGAGGAGGATCAAGTTGTGCTGAAGAAGAACGCTGTCCGGATCCTCTGTAGTTCTCCAGGGTGGGAGAGAATGACCAAAATGTATGTCCGGAGGTTGAGTTTCAGCACAACATCAGCAGCTTCTGACTATACTTCTACTCTATTCCATATCCAGGTTCACAGCAAAGAGAGCCTCCTTCTAGAAGCCACACAGCATCCGGATTCCTTTCAGATAGTGAATCAGTTAGCTCTTTGAGAAAACAGTCTCTGAGTCCAGCATTATAAAGCCTTCAGCAGCGATGAGAAGGGTGCCAAAGGCATCTAGAAGCATGCTGGCACCTAGCCTAGTCTGCTAAGTGTTTGTGTGCGCATGTGTATGAGTTTTGTGCTCAAGCGTAACTACACATGGCCAAGAACAAACATCTGTTTCTAGCATCAAAAGTCAGATCACAGAGCCGAGAGGAAACAGAAATTTAACCAAGTAGAAGGCCAAGACAAAATATCTGCAGCCTGACAGAATTTAGCATTTCTTTTCCAAATTTCCCTTAGTAATTTTTTAAACAGACATTTTGCAAGCTAGGTGAATACTTTTTAATTATCCTTATATTTCAGCTTTAGAATCATAATGTCCTGGTAGAATAATAGTAATAATAATAAAAATTTCATTGTTACTTGCCTCCCCTAATGGCTTGAGGTAGGGTACAACACTCAGAACATAACAACATAAAATAAATACAACAAAATACATACATCAAAACACAGGGAACAAAGATAAGCATACAGGGCAATGCAAATAGAATGAGCTGGAATGGCTTCTCCTTTGACCTGCTCTATTTAAAAAAGGAATGTATGTGGGGGTTTTTTTTTTGAGTATGAGGACATGTAAAATAAGGGAAGGGATGACATTTAGGCAGCATGAGAAATGCCCACTTGAGCCGAAGTTTGCCCATGCCTGCCCTAATCACTACTTTTCCTTAGACAGGATTTTCTGTATAATGTTACATCATGATGGGGAGAGGTTTCTAAGGTCACTGGAGGAATATTTTACATAGGTCAGGTTGATTTTACTGCATGTTACTGCAAAATCCTGTGCTTAAATGTGGGATATAAATATTATTGTAAAAACTAATTAAAAACAGCTGTCGTTACAGTGGAACACATCTGGTGGCAGCAAAGTGCAATAGGAAGGGAGTGGGAATGGTTTTGGCTTTCCAAACTTTTGGCCCAACCTTATACCAAGGCCCACAGCTTGGGCTCTTAACCTGTCTAGCAACTCTTACAACATCTAATGTTACTGTAACTCATATAGCAGGTGTAAACAAGGCATATGACTCAAGGAGTAAATAACTCTGGATACTGCAAGGCAAAGCAAGTTCCCTCTTGAGGTAAAAAAAAATCATTCCCAGTCAAAAATAAAGGGCTATATCCAAAGACACATACAAACTACTAGTATTTATTAGATTTGTTTTAAAAGAAAACAGCACGCTTCAAAAACTTTGAAAATTCCATTCAAGCATGGTATGGTGAAACACTATGATAGGTTATGTTTTACATTTTCCAAAGTATTAAACTCAGACAGAAGCAGGCTTGGGCAGAAATGCCACAATAATTGAAATCCACAAGTAAACATTCTCTAGATATGGCATGAATGATGCACCCCTGTTTTCAAATTACTAATATGAACAGATGTGTAGCTGAGCATTATTTTGCATGGGGCTACGTTTACACTTCTGAGCATTCTCTGGGGCACCGACACACAACTCTGCACTCCATTTGGGTCATGCTATTAAAAAATAAATTATCCACCCCACGGCTGCTACAATTCCTGGAGAATGAGAACAAACCAAGGAAAACATGTAGCAAAGGAGAAAGTATATGCCAATGAAGGCTCAGCGCTACCAAAAATGTGTCTGAGTGACGTGTGTTCCATGCATGTGGACCAAACAATAAAACACCATAACTTCTTTTTAAAAAACTCAGAGTATTTTTGTGGTTTGGGAACAGGCTGTCTGCTCCTGAAGTCTAAAATTCCATCACCAAAGATGACCCCAAACGATGACCTCAAAAGTGCCCTGGACAGCTGCTGCACTTTAATCTACTGTGAAGAGGCGAATAAGAGGCAGCAGAAGAACAATGATCCACATGTGGGCTTTTCCCTACCCAGACAAACTGGAAACAGGCAGACTGAATCAAAGCAATCTGGAAAAAAATGTTTCTAATAGAAGTACACTGGGAATGGAAAGCACTGATCTCTAGGAAACATGTTCAGGGTAGCTGGGTTGGTCTTGAAGCAAAATACAACAAAATCAAAAGTCCACAACACAATACCTTTACTAGGCCAACTAAAAAAGCACAAAATACATCATACAAGCTTTTAAACATCCACTGGCTTCTTCATCAGGCAAATGAGTCCCCTTGGGGAGATAGGGTGGAATACAAATCAAGTTTATTATTAATGAGTTCAAATCATGCAGAAGAAAAACAATGATGATGTTAGAACTAGAGGCCTACATTTTGTCTTAAGATATTACTTCTATAGTTAGTTAAAAAGGTAGAGGGACATCAATGAAGGCTGAGGGAATCTCATTTTTTGGCCATGTAAGAACTGGGAAACAAAGAGCTCTAAAAGTAATCAAATTTCAATCCTGTTAGCAACAGAAATGTAGGTTCCATTGAAATCCAAGCTGACTTTGTCCTGTGGATGTGACTGGCTCCTTTCTCATGCAAAAAACATTTGACTATCAAGAAGTCTCTGTACTGTTACATCTAGAAAAAACTTTTAGTTGCTGTAAAGGTAAAGCCTGCTAATTTTTGTCTAAATGAAAATGTTCTACCTTTCTTGGAAGAAGAAACCACATAGAGTTAAATCAAAGAACCTGGACTGGCACCCACTTGTTTAGGAGTTTCTGCTTCACTGGCAGCATGACAGACAGCCCTGACTTACTTGAACCAATCCCAATCTCTCAGAAACTGTCTCCATCCTATAAATACACCTGATGTCAATGTTTAGTTTTTCATTTTTCTTTGCTTGTGATAAACTAGATACTGTATTAGAGATTAGCAACTTGCCTAAATAACATGAAACGACATAAAGGGCAGCGAATCTTGTTACATGTATGTGTTACTATTATTGTTATTGTGTACAACCCTAAAATAAACCTATCACATGGTTTTATTGGCAAGAGTTGTTCAGAGGGCACATGCCTTTGCCTTCCTTTGAGGCTGAGAGAATGTGTTTTTTCGAAGGTGACTAAGTGGGTTTCTATGGATGAGCAGGGATTCAAATCTTGATCTCCACAGTCATAGTCCAACATTCAACCTGCTACATCACAAACCACCTTTTTTCCCTAAGAAAAGCCTATGGAAGTCGATAAGTAACATGAAGGCACATACACAAATGTGCTACTATGTAAATTAAATATATAGCTTGCATTTAAAAGAATCAGTCTTACTGATGTGAATCTGTAGCGATACAAACCAAAGTCTGTACTACAAAAAAGCTGAATATTTTATGATAGTATGATAGCAATATTTTTCGTATTTTTCCTCTTACAATTACCAATTTATCCTGCAACATAAATCATTTTAGGTAAATAATTAAATAAGGTGCTGTCACTCACTCTTTGCGCTGCTCAGCTAAAGAGCTGCCACGGGTTAGTGCAAACATGTCAAACTCTTCCTCTAATTTGCCAGCATTGTTAAGTGTCTGCAGACCAGCACTGACACTACCTGAACCCAGATCTGCAAGACATAAAGAGACAGAAGCAAGGTGATACCTAACACATTAAAATAAACTATATCAAAAAGAGTGCATGAAATACAATGGTTGCAACAAACAAAACAGGACATTTTGGATTAGAACATATTGCTTGTTTACAGACATTATAATACACATACCGAAGAATATTTAAATTAATGTTCTGTCATTCTCAGGGGTTTATTTAAAGGAGTTCAAAAGTAAAATTCTTTCTTGACATACACAATAAATAAGTGCCAAATTTCTCTTCCAGCCCATATACATTAAGATAAGATACCATGATACAGCAAGAGACTGTTCTGAAAGTTTGCTAACCAGATTTAACTCACCTTAGGTGAGCATACTGATATGAACAGCTATGCCAAAACAAAGGTACACATAGATAGACACAGACAGCAACACAATTTACATTGCAATCAATAGGTAATAATATTCAACAATTAACATGTATATTTTAGTTTTACAGGATTAATACTTTTATTTTATGTTTCAGAATTTCACACTTCTTAAAGCAAGGGAATGGAAGAATGAAAGATACAGAGACTGGAGTCACAGAGGCTGGTGACCAGATAATTATGGGGTTAGAGAGACAAAGAAACGCACATCACAGGGCTACTGTCAGGTTACTCACTCATTCCTGCAAGCTGAGATGAGAGTGTGTTGGTGGCTTCTGGCTCTTTTTCTGCTGGTGTAGCACTAGGTCCCATGTCAATTAAATTGCTGGCATTTTCTGCAGTGTTTTCCTGCTTTAAAGAGAACATTTATTTGCTGTTGTCAATGATTGTAGCATTTCTGCCCAAGCATGCTTCAGTCTGATAGTTTAATACTTTGGAAACTGTAAAGCATTACCTATTACTCAGATGCCTAGAAAATATGCAGTATAGCAGTAAAGGCCACTACATGCCAGACACTGCAACTACACTTGGCTATTTAGGCAAGTACCATTAATTTTATTAACATTTTATTAACATTTTAACTCACCATCTAAGAGCATAATAGGAAGAGAAGGAGCAGCTTTGCCTGCAGCAACGTTAAAATCAGTAGGACGTGCAAGCTTAAAGCAAAGCCCAACTATATCAGGGATAGGCAAATTGTGGCCCTGGAGTATTGATCTTTCTCCAAAGTGACTGTGATTACAAGGGAGTGTGGACTGTAATTCTATCACATTTGGAGATCTCCAGGCCTCCCATCTTGTAATCAAAAATGATTTTTTGCAAACCTTTTTTTAAAAAACTCCTTTAACCCCAAAATGCCTTCTAGGGTGCATTTCCATCATATTTGGGGCCTTCTCAAGAGACACCCTTTTTCTAAAAAAAAAGTGAAAAGTGAAGTGAGGGGTTGTAGCCTTCCTAGGTTTCCAGGAGTGCGGGGGGGGGGGGGGGGGGGGGGGGGGGGGGGAATGTAACCCCTTAGTATTCTACAGATACCCCACAGTATAAAGTCAACCGGGTTCCAACACACTATTTCCTGTAGCATTCAGCTTGACTTCAACAACACAGAATGACAACGATTACATCTGATTAACATTAATACATATAATATCATTAATTTTGCTTAAAATTCATAAACATAACATCACTAGTTTTAAATACTAGGCCTGGTTGATCAAGAAAAAAATTGTTTCTAAAATCGATTTGTAATTGGGGTGTTTTTTTGTTTCGATATTTAAAATAATTACAAAACTTTCCCAAAAAAAGTTTCGGTATTTACGAAATTTCGTAAATATTTACAAAACATTTTGTAAAGATGGCGGACCCCTGCGCATGCGCAGAATCACTTCCGAATCTTCGTTATTGGCGCGGAGGTCGATTCGTTAAGGTTATAACGAATCGATTCGTTAAAATGGCGGACGCGATCGCGCATGCGCAAAAGCGGCTTCCAAACATCGTTACTAAATACGATTCGATTCGATATTGAGATAATAACGAATCGATTCGTTAAAGCGAATATTTTGTATTTTTTTAAGAATAAAAGACAGGTATTTTTAGAAAATATTCAAAAATGGAAAATTAACCCAAAACTGGCCCTGATGTGGACCAAACACAGCCACGAGACAGGGCAAACGAGAGCACACACCAACAGAAGAGTCTTTTCTTTTTTAGAATATTTTTTTGTATTTTTTTAAGAATAAAAGGCAGGTATTTTTAGAAAATATTCAAAAATGGAAAATTAACCCAAAACTGGCCCTGATGTGGACCAAACACAGCCACGAGACAGGACAAACGAGAGCACACACCAACAGAAGAGTCTTTTCTTTTTTAGAATATTTTTTGTATTTTTTAAGAATAAAAGGCAGGTATTTTTAGAAAATATTCAGAAATGGAAAATTAACCAAAAACTGGCCCTGATGTGGACCAAACACAGCCACGAGACAGGACAAACGAGAGCACACACCAACAGAAGAGTCTTTTCTTTTTTAGAATATTTTTTGTATTTTTTTAAGAATAAAAGGCAGGTATTTTTAAAAAATATTCAAAAATGGAAAATTAACCCAAAACTGGCCCTGATGAACAGCTAACACAGCCACGAGACAGGGCAAGTGAGAGCACACACCAACAGAAGAGTCTTTTCTTTTTTAGAATATTTTTTGTATTTTTTAAGAATAAAAGGCAGGTATTTTTAGAAAATATTCAAAAATGGAAACTTAACCAAAAACTGGCCCTGATGTGGACCAAACACAGCCACGAGACAGGGCAAACGAGAGCACACAGCAACAGAAGAGTCTTTTCGTTTTTAGAATATTTTTTGTATTTTTTTAAGAATAAAAGACAGGTATTTTTAGAAAATATTCAAAAATGGAAAATTAACCCAAAACTGGCCCTGATGTGGACCAAACACAGCCACGAGACAGGACAAACGAGAGCACACACCAACAGAAGAGTCTTTTCTTTTTTAGAATATTTTTTGTATTTTTTTAAGAATAAAAGGCAGGTATTTTTAGAAAATATTCAAAAATGGAAAATTAACCAAAAACTGGCCCTGATGTGGACCAAACACAGCCACGAGACAGGGCAAATGAGAGCACACACCAACAGAAGAGTATTTTCTTTTTTAGAATATTTTTTGTATTTTTTTAAGAATAAAAGACAGGTATTTTTAAAAAATATTCAAAAATGGAAAATTAACCAAAAACTGGCCCTGATGTGGACCAAACACAGCCACGAGACAGGACAAACGAGAGCACACACTAACAGAAGAGTCTTTTCTTTTTTAGAATATTTTTTGTATTTTTTAAGAATAAAAGGCAGGTATTTTTAGAAAATATTCAGAAATGGAAATTAACCAAAAACTGGCCCTGATGTGGACCAAACACAGCCACGAGACAGGGCAAACGAGAGCACACACCAACAGAAGAGTCTTTTCTTTTTTTAGAATATTTTTTGTATTTTTTTAAGAATAAAAGACAGGTATTTTTTAAAAATATTCAAAAATGGAAAATTAACCAAAAACTGGCCCTGATGTGGACCAAACACAGCCACGAGACAGGGCAAATGAGAGCACACACCAACAGAAGAGTCTTTTTTTTAGAATATTTTTTGTATTTTTTAAGAATAAAAGGCAGGTATTTTTAGAAAATATTCAGAAATGGAAACTTAACCAAAAACTGGCCCTGATGTGGACCAAACACAGCCACGAGACAGGGCAAATGAGAGCACACACCAACAGAAGAGTCTTTTCTTTTTTAGAATATTTTTTTGTATTTTTTAAGAATAAAAGGCAGGTATTTTTAGAAAATATTCAGAAATGGAAAATTAACCAAAAACTGGCCCTGATGTGGACCAAACACAGCCACGAGACAGGACAAATGAAAGCACACACCAACAGAAGAGTCTTTTCTTTTTTTGGAATATTTTGGGGTTTTTTTAACAATAAAAGGCAGGTATTTTTAGAAAATATTCAAAAATGGAAAATTAACCAAAAACTGGCCCTGATGTGGACCAAACACAGCCACGAGACAGGGCAAGTGAGAGCACACACCAACAGAAGAGTATTTTCTTTTTTTGGAATATTTTTGGGTTTTTTTAACAATAAAAGGCAGGTATTTTTAGAAAATATTCAAAAATGGAAAATTAACCAAAAACTGGCCCTGATGAACAGCTAACACAGCCACGAGACAGGGCAAGTGAGAGCACACACCAACAGAAGAGTATTTTCTTTTTTTAGAATATTTTTTGTATTTTTTTAAAGAATAAAAGACAGGTATTTTTTAAAAATATTCAAAAATGGAAAATTAACCAAAAACTGGCCCTGATGAACAGCTAACACAGCCACGAGACAGGGCAAGTGAGAGCACACACCAACAGAAGAGTATTTTCTTTTTTAGAATATTTTTTGTATTTTTTTAAAGAATAAAAGACAGGTATTTTTTAAAAATATTCAAAAATGGAAAATTAACCAAAAACTGGCCCTGATGTACAGCTAACACAGCCACGAGACAGGGCAAACGAGAGCACACACCAACAGAAGAGTCTTTTCTTTTTTTAGAATATTTTTTGTATTTTTTTAAAGAATAAAAGACAGGTATTTTTTAAAAATATTCAAAAATGGAAAATTAACCAAAAACTGGCCCTGATGTAGAGCTAACACAGCCACGAGACAGGACAAACGAGAGCAAACACCAACAGAAGAGTCTTCTCTTTTTTTGGAATATTTTTTGTATTTTTTTAAGAATAAAAGGCAGAAGAATAAAATTTTAAAGAATTTTAAAGAATAAAAGCTAACACAGGAAGGAGACACACAGCCAAAAGACAGCCAAAAGCACACACCAACAGAAGAGTCTACTCTTTTCAACCAAGCCAACCCAATGCAAGTCTTTTTCCTGCCCAAGCCAACCCAAAGCAGCAGCCCTCCCGGACCTCTCTCCTCCCTCGCCTCCGCGCAAATGAGCTCTGCGGCCACGCGGAGCCGCTTTTAAAGGCCTTCCCGGCCAATCAAAATCAGCCACGGTGCACTGCTTGGGTGCTTGGGAGCGCCGGATTGGCTCCCAGGCACCAGCATCCTCCATCCAATTTCCGAAACGGGCGGAAGCTCGTTAAAAGGATGGGGGATGCCGCTTCAATATTTTAAAACCCTTCCGGGTTTGAAAAAGTGTTTTGATATCGCCTCGTAAATGCCAAAAATAACGAATGTTTAACGAATAACGAAATTAACGAACGAAACCGCACAGGCCTATTAAATACATATCATATAATGCATGTAATATATCATACATATAATATCACTAGCTTAGCCAAAGATATACAGTCTGAGAAGCCAGAAGAGTTAGGTTTGTCCCGAGATCAACAGCCATTTTTGGATGTAGTGGATCTGAAGTTAAGACATCCCCATTATATAAAAATGGATCAAAGGTACATGACTCATCCTGACAAATAAACTCAATCTCACATCCATTAGGTAGGGAACTGAGCATGAATCCAACTTCCCAACTAACTAATTCTTTTTATGGCCTGCACGTCCCCAATGGTGCCCAGAGCGATTTTGTTTTTGTCAGCCATTTCCTGGCCTAATGGTGACTCAAAATGATGTTGCTATTTTACTATTACTATTTTAACTGGGAGATGGCTGAAAATTATATTTACCCCTCCATTTGTGTGTGTGTGTGTGTGTGTGTGTCAGGAGTGACTTGAGAAACTGTAAGTCACTTCTGGTGTGAGAGAATTGGCAGTCTGCAAGGACTTTGCACAGGGGACGCCCAGATGTTTGATATTTTACCATCCTGTGTGGGGCTTTTCTCATGTCCCCACATGGAGAGCTGGAACTCAACATATGGAAGCTTACCCCGCTTCCTGGATTCTGCCAACCTTTTGGTCGACCAGTTCAACTGGCACAAGCGTTTAATCCATTGCACCACCGAGGGCTCCAATTAGTATTCTGGATAGATGGGGAAGAGCTGACTTATTCTGGCCACAAAACCGCACCCCCCCCCCAACAAAATTGGGGGATTGGTGAAAGGCTTCGGGGACTACAAACATGAGATGTGAGTGCATAAAGGTAGCTTACAGATTGCATCTTCCTCTTCCCTCATGTTATGGAATTACCGTTGTCAAGCTCAATCTCAGATATATGGATCTATCACACTCATAGTCCAAAAGTGTTTCTTGCAGCATTTGACCAAATTCTGCTAATGAATAACAACCACCAAACTGTGTTAAATCCTCAACTTACTTTAGCAGACTGTCCGGTATGAAGTCGTTCGAACCTATAAGAAAGAGAGAGATGAACTTCAGAGGAATGTGGTGAGCTGCTCTGCTTGGGAGAGAGAGAGGGAAAAAGTAGGGGAAGGGGGACGGGACTTAGGAATACCGTTCATGACGTATGAAAATGTTGTTGAGATTGTCATTGACAATGAGCAGCTCCTCTGTTAGCTGTTCATTGAGGATGCGGGGAATCAGTTCCAACACACGCTGCTGCATCGCTTTACACGTCCGGTTCAGTTCCTGCCCATGGCAAGAGAATGTACATTGTGAGACCCAGACTACAGAAACTGTTAAGAAATGACAACTAATAAGCAGCTGGAACTAAAAATCCAGTCCCATGGGAAACTAAGTCCAACTCTGTTGTTTCTGGGCTGAACCAAATTATGTTCCTGTTCATGGGACAAACAGAAGTCTTTCCTTCCAGCCACTTCTTACCTGGAGCAGCTCAAAATCAGAGGTTTCAGCTTTTCCTGGCACGAGCTCAGTTAGCATTTCAGACATCACTTTCACATTTCCATTCACTACTTCTAGCTCACTGCGTAGTTTCCCAATCTGAAAGAATACAGGCAGGTGGGCTTCCAAGTACCAAAGAAAGGTATCTAATGTCAGTTACTGTGAGACCGCCAGTTCATTTAGCTCAGTATAATCTACTTTTTCCCAGGATTTCAGACAGGCCTCTGTCCCTATTTTACTATGTATTATTCTTTAACTTGTGGTCTGGGGATCTTAATCACTAAAATCTTACAGAAAGTAAAGCACATGCTTGCTAATGTACAGGGTTAGTCAAAATGAATAGGCCAATAAGAAAATTAATTTTAGACGAATGTATGTTTATTGTAACCAAACTACAGCTACGTAGCGACAGATAAACTATCAAAGTTTTGTCTCACCTTCAGAGATGTTCGATATGGGCGCCCCGTGTGACACGGCAGATGTCCAAGCGATAGTCCAGTTCATTCCACATCCGTTGCAGCACATCCGACGTAATGGCATCGAATGCAGCAACGTCTGGGAACCTAACCCTAACCCTAACCCTAACCCTAACCAGATGTCCAAGCGATAGTCCAGTTCATTCCACATCCGTTGCAGCACATCCGAAGTAATGGCATCGAATGCAGCAACGTCTGGGAAGGTGTTCGTTGAGGTCCTAACCCTAACCCTAACCCTAACCCTAACCCTATCCCTAACCCTAACCCTAACCCTAACCCTAACCCTAACCCTAACCCTATCCCTATCCCTAACCCTAACCCTAACCCTAACCCTAACCCTATCCCTATCCCTATCCCTAACCCTAACCCTAACCCTAACCCTTGAAATTCTCGCTGGACCGTAATTACTGACATTGTTTTAGCAAATGTCATCACACAAAACGCCTTCTCTTTGCTTGATTCCGCCATTTTGAAAACAGCGACGCCTAGCAGCATTAACGTACATGTGTGTTGCTCAAAAAAAACTTTGATAGTTTATCTGTCGCTACGTAGCTGTGGTTTGGTTACAGTAAACATACATTCGTCTAAAATTAATTTTCTTATTGGCCTATTCATTTTGACTAACCCTGTATTTTTTGTTACAGTCTTTTGGCTGATTGGGGCCTCCTGGGATTCCCCTTCATCTTATGGACTTCCAAATTAGCAGTATGATTTGAAATATGCCTTGCCTCCTGATCCTATGATTCAAGTGCCTTGTTGAGTTCCTCCATTTTGGAAGAACTGCTGCATTTGGAGTCAAATCATATGCAATACATAAAATGGATTGAAACAAGTTTAATCTACATGGTTGAATGGGCAACTGGAAATTTGACCAAAAGAGTTTTGTCACTAAGTAGAAATTTAAATCCAGTTTTCTCTGATCTGGTTCAAACTTTATGGACCTCATCACATGGAGGTCCAGAAGACTGGGGACAGCGGGGGAAACTACCATGGGAAAGCCAGCTTTGTTCCCTAGCCATAGTTGGTTTTGGGCTGCCACCTCACAAAGTTTTCCCACTGTCCCTGGCTTCCTCCTGTGCTGTCTCCTTCTTAATGCACTGCCGGCATGCTGCCGGCATGGAGCCCCACCAAAAGTAGCCCTGCACTCTCAGACGGGGGGAAAAAACCTTCTGATGAGGTGGCATGTCACAGCAAACTGTACAGTATCGGGGCTATAAGAGTGTGTCAGGAGGTCATCACTTTAAATGTGATAACCTGTGTGACCTTATCTAAATGGCCTTAGACAAGGCACTGTTTCAATTTGAGCCCCACTCAAGAGGTAATAAAATTGATATTAAGAGTGCTCAATTACCATCCTAGCATTGTTTTGCCTCTCCGCTGCAGATTAAGCAAGCACTAATGTACTGACTGGTTTTTGCACTGACAGTGTTCAGAAAGAACACTGATTTCAGAGGTAGAAGAAAACGGGGAACTTCTCACTCTGAGAATTTAATCGAAGTTCTAGATCAGCCAGATTTTCAACAGCCTGTGTGGCTATTTCATGTCTCAACAGATTGAGGCAAACAGGATCTCTGTTTTGTGTATCTCTAGAAGCAACTCTAGAACTCACTACCTGGAAAGAACTAATGTTGTTCATCTGCATGGCAATCCCAATTAAAAGTGAAGAACGGAGTGGATCACTAATTACAGAAAAATTCAGACAAAATACCTTCCAACATAACCACTAGGCTGAAGTTCCTTTTACCTGATCTGGTGTAGGTGTGATGGGGGCATCAGGGGCAACTCCTGGAGTTCCTGGAAGGGACACAGGATGCAGGATGGACTCTATTACTTGAGGGGAATCTGCTGCTGGTGAATTCATGTCTGATGAGGATTCTGGGGTATAGACAGTCTAAGAGAGGAATTCACAGAAAGAGTAAAAAAAGACAAAGGATATTTGTACTTAATTAAGGTTTCATCCAGGAGTGTTCTATCTAGACCCTCTCTTATCAAAAGTTGCCCTTATTTTTCATTTTTTATTTATCACAAAAGTTGTAATACTTTTCAGGTATTCTAAAAAGACCCTCAATGCTTTTAAAAGGATCTTTTAATCCATATTGATTTGCTACCTCAAGCACTTTTCCTTCCCCATGTCAATGCCAATCAACTTCTCTGTAAAGAGCTTCTCTATTTATCATAAGTAATATCCGTTTGAATTAAAAAAAAGGAAACTAATCCATAACATTGGCCTAAATCCAATGTAACATTAGCAAAGGAAAATTATCTGCAGAGTTCTGCTGTTTTTTCCAGTTGTACAGTAACATTGTGCTTGTTCTTGTGATCCTCCGGCACACTACTGCATGCACAACTACCACTGCAACTGGGTGTGTAACAAGCGATATCACTAGTTCTTCTAAGGTAAACTACATTGGGTTATCCCTTTTGCATATACTCACAAACTAGGTGTCCATGAGCATGTCATAGCAGAATTATTATTATTATTATTATTATTATTATTATTAATAATAATAATAATAATTTATTCATATTCCACCCTAAGGAGCCTCTGGTGATGCAGTGGGTTAAACTCTTGTGCTGGAAGGACTGAAGACTGACAGGTTGGAGGTTTGAATCCGGGGACAGTGCGGATGAGCTCCCTCTGTCAGCTCCAACTCCCCATGCGGGAACATGAGTGAAGCCTCCCACAAGGATGGTAAAACATCAAAACATTCAGGTGTCTCCTTGGCAACGTCCTTGCAGATGGCCAATTCTCTCATATCAGAAGCAACTTGTAGTTTCTCAAGTTTCTCCTGACATACACACACACACACACACACAAATATTCCACTCTATCTCCCTAAGGGGACTCAGGGCAGTTTACAACAGATATCGGCAAACATTCAATGCCATGAGAAGCTGAACAAAGACAAAAATAACCAACCCTCCAAATTACACCTTAAGATGCTGGCCAAATCAGTAATTAGTGTTATACATAAAAAAAAATCTAAGTCCTTCAAAGAATTATAAATCCTGCAAGTTATTATCAAATGCTGAAGGGAAAAAACCCTTATTGTCTTTGAATGCAACGTTCTGGGAACAATGGCATTTTTATAGATTACATTAATATACTGGAATTTCAGTTAATTTTTTTCTAGGCACATACTCTTATCTCTAGCATTTCACCTTTTCTGTTACACTTATTGAATAAAGAACCTTATAGTGATAAAGATTTACCCTCACCCTCTGTGGTGTATGGATGGGGGACAGCATATCCAGATCAGTCATGGGAAACTCAAGACCTTTTCTTCTCAGGTCCTCATAAACAGCTACAACCCCTGTCAGGTCTGGTGTACTACGGAAGGCATCAGCCCAAGACTGGAAGACAGGAGGAAGAAAAATGCAACTTCTCGTTATTGTAATAATGCATATTTGTTAGTTTTAGTTTGCATGAAATAAGAGAAAGCATATGTGGAATCAGATAAAAGTTTGCTTTACTTTAAAGATGCATGTCTATCCCTTGTATGTAAACGATGCTAAAAGAAACACAAATAGCTAAGAGGGTGGCTAAATAAGATTTTTACAAGATGAAAGGAGGTCTTTAGGTCCTTGCCTAATTTTATGCCCTGCTCCATTGTTAGCAACACCTAAATGAACTATACACAATAGCAAACACAGCAGAAGGCATGGTTCAAAAGGACAGATGTGTAAGCTGAGCTCATTTGCATAGCATACAACAGTTGAAGAAATTAGCTTTCCTTGGGAGAAAGTCTGGCTTGCACAGAGTTGAGGTTATTGTTATTTTTTAACTGAAAATAACTTGGGCGTGTCACAAAGTCCAAAGAGACAATTTAGTATCGTATTTTGAGTCTTGGACTAAGCCTCCAAGAGAACAGCATTTGAATCTTGCTTCACTCACAGAAACCTATTGGGTGACTTTGGGTGAATTACACTCCTTCAGCCTTAGAGCAAGGCAATGGCAAATCTTATCAAGAATACCCTAAGACTGAGTCACCAGCTGCAGCCATCTTGAATATCAGTGGCATGCCCCAAATATAAGCAAACAGTCTGCTTTCTCGATCCTCATCATTTATTTATTTATTTATTTATTTATTTATTTATTTATTATTTCTCACACTTCTACCCCGCCCTTCTCAACTCCCGAGGGGGGACTCAGGGCGGCTTACAAAAAGGCACAATTCGATGCCAGCACAACAACAAGGTAAAAGAATAAAACATATAAACAGTAATTAAACAATTAGGCAGTTAAGACAATTAAAACAATCTATTATATATCACAATCCTTAAAAACAATCTCGTGCTCAATGTTTATCATCTCATAGTCCGTAAATTCAAATTCCACATTGTCCAATCCAACAATTCTGGTCGTCACTTGTGCATTATCTATCTGCCAGATTGCCCAAACGCCTGGTCCCACATCCATGTTTTTAATTTCCTTCTAAAGGAAAGGAGGGATGTCGCTGATCTAATTTCCCCGGGGAGTGAATTCCATAGGTGAGGGGCCACCACTGAGAAGGCCCTGCTCCTCGTCCCTGCCAACCTCACCTCAGTGGGATCTATGCTAGCAGCCCTCTAAGAACAGACACATTTGTCAAAATCTTAATACACAAAATGATACCTACAGTACTTGATTTCAATCCAGTTTCTTTTTTCCCTTCTGTTTCATTAACTACTTGCCAAACAAGAGATTTCCCACAGTTGTGTTACCTTACCAACAACAACAACTATCTTTATTTATACCCCGCCATCATCTCCCCGAAGGGACTCCAGGCAACTCACAAAAGCCCTCAATAGTGCAAACCTATAAAATACAATAAGTACATAATGGCGCTCCTTGCAGTCATGCCGGCCACATGACCTTGGAGGTGTTTATGGACAATGCCGGCTCTTCGGCTTAGAAATGGCGCTACACCCGAGTCGGACACGACTGGACATAATGTCAGGGGAAAACCTTTACCTTTACTACATAAGCAAATCACACAAATAACAATAAAATCCACGCCCTTGGGGCTGAGAATTGCGGTATATAAGCGCAGTAAATAAATAAATAAACAAACAAATTACATACAACATCATATAAAACCCCCTACCAACTTAAATGATTCAATAAAACGCGGCAGTGGCTGCAGATATCAAAATAAACTGTAATTTATTTATTTATTTGTTTACTTACTTTATTTGTATACCGCTGTTCTCAGCCCTTAGGCTGAGAACAACAGTAGCAGAACAACACAGCGGTTAACAACAGTAGCAGCAAAAATTCAATGCAACAACAGCAATATATTTAAAAACAATTAACACAATAACAGACTAATCAATTAATGACAATAACCACTCACTGGCGTCTCATAACTGAAAACATGATGCAAACTCATCATCCATTGTTCTGTTCCTATATTCATTGCACTGCCTATTCAAACGCCTGTTCAAATAACCAGGTTTTCACTTTTCTCCGAAATACCATTAGCGATGGAGCCGATCTAATGTCCGTGGGAAAGGTGTTCCACAGCCGAGGGGCCACCACCGAGAAGGCCCTGTCTCTCGTCCCCGCCAACCGAGCCTGTGTTGCAGGCAGGATCGAGAGCAGGGACTCCCCGGAAGATCTCAAAGTCCTAGTGGGTTCATAGGCAGAGATCAGTCCTGTAAAGTGCTTAGGGTGAAACAAATCACAAGGTCCTCAAATATGGCAGATAAAGTTCTAAACATGGTCGAAAGCCTTCACTCTTGTACTCACCTGTATAAGAGTCAGCACCTTGTCATGCACAATGGCGGGAGGATTGTTCTTGGGGAGAATAATTCGCACTAGCACACCTTCTACAAAATCCTGGGTAGCAACCAGAACATGGAAGCGGTGGCCACAGTTTTTGACACATGTTTCAAGAACCTGAAGAATAGACAAGATATCGGTGCTTGAGGTTTCCTCAACCCCCTTCCTACCTGTTTCCTTTACACAAGATAAAACTGCAGTTTAGCAACCAACACTTACCATCAAACTCTACTGCTACATTGGCAAAAGGTCCAGAAGGCAATCATAGAGAAATGGGCCTACTAAAGCTGCCCAATGAAACTGCTATGCAATTGATTTTAATATTGGTTTAACTTATGCAGATTTGATTATTTGTGGTTTTGATTTAGACATTTCTGGCCCTCTGGGCTGATTCTATAGTAAATATTCAGTAGAAGGTGATTAAAAAATTGCCCTTAAGAACCTGGAGATTCCTAGAAAAGTGTTCTCTTGTGTAAAGAAAAAAAATATTTATAGTTTTTCCACTTTTTCAGGAATTCTGATGTTCTAAGCACCACAAAAGTGGAGAGTCTCCTGTATTTTCTGCTCAACTAAACATTCACAACATACCTGACATTTACTGCTGTCCCACTATTGAATCTAAGACTTAACATTCCAGTTTAGTGATCTCACAATTTTTCCAGAGATATCCTTGAAGCAGACAGTTTCTAGAATAATCCTGATAGCCTCCTAACAGCCAACAGATACTAAGAAATAAAGGATTAGGTGAAGCTTTGTTTTAAGAAAACGGGCATCATACTCACTGTTAACGCCAGCATCACCTCATGGAAGTTCTTGTTCCCTGCAATCCTTTTCTTTATGGCTCGGAAGGCATCTTTTGGCCTAAAACGAAGATAAGCGAGATCAAGGAGGAATCACAACACAACACAGACAGGATGTACACCTGCTGTATTCCAAGAAGTAATACTCAATTAGCTTTATTCCGCAGATACTTGGGAGTCACAGAACTGCCCAGCAAGCCATGTGAGTTCAGCGAATTCTTCCTCGCAATATCACTAGCAGCAATTTCCTCCTCACTGTCTTAATATGCTTAAATTTATCTTATTAGTATACTGCCCTTTCCCTGTCATTGCATTCAAGGTGGCTTACAATTAGGGACAAAAGAATATTATCAGTTGTATTATCTGCATGGAGGCCACAAGAAGGCGCTAAAGAGAGAAGGATAGTCCATTTTACAGGGGTGGAGTTGAAAAAAGAAAATAATTTTCCTGTTTCGCTGGTAATTCCCCCTCCCCACTTCTAATATCATAAATGAGGGTTGTTTCCACGACAGGGACATGGGTGGGGGGAATAACAGGAAAACTGGAGAAAATTGTTTTCCTCCTTCAACCCACCTGCCACCCCCGTAAAATGCACTATCCTTCTCTCTCTAGTGCCCCCTTGTGGCCTCCACCCAGATAATGGAACAGTTCCAAATAGGCAGTAAGATCAGGAAGCACAATGAGCAAGAAAGCCCAAACAGAAACACAGATAAGCTGAACATATGCAAAAACACACAAACAAACAAACACCCAAAAACAAAACATACTTTTATGAATGTATCTTAATTATGCCCCAGCCAAATATTGTGGCACTACATAGCTGGGGTGAGAGGAAAGGTTTATATGCAAAGTACGCCAAAAGAATCTAGGACATTCTGTTCTTGTGGGGTTGGTTTTTTTTTACACTTTATACACTTTCTGGAAGTCCAAAGCATGTGTGTGAGGGGGAAAATGAAGACTGCAGGTTGAATATCTCTTATCCAGAATTCTGATATATTCCAAAACTCAAATTTGTGCAAATAGTGGCTGAGATAATGGCACTTTAATGGTTTGATGTACACTACCTTTCTTTCAAATACAACATTACAAAAATTGCGTATAAGATTGTCTTCAGGCTGTGTATAAGGTGTACAGAACTGATTTTTGTTCCCATCTCCATGCAGGCATGTAGCCCGGGTGGGGGGGGCTTTGGGGGCTTCAGCCCCCCCCCCCCAAATTCTCATGGTGGTCTGCGAAAAGGCCTTACTGGTACATTATTTAAACTGTTATGTTTATTCATATCATGATCTGATCACCATGCTCAATATATCTCATATGCATGGGGGTATTGGGGTAACGATAACAAAAGGTTTGCTAGGGTAGACCCTCTTTCACTCAGACTCAGCCCCTCCCTGAATCAAACTCAGCCCCCCCCCCCCCCCCGGAATCAAAATCCTGGCTACGGGCCTGTCTCCATGATATCTCATTATGTATGCATATGAAAATACAGAAATTACCCAAACCAGAAAAATTCCAAATAATGTTCTGTGCTTAAATTTAGGTCCCATCTCCATGTTATCTCATTATGTTTGCATATGAAAATATAGATATTCCCCAATCCCAAATAATCCAAAATAATCTTCTGATATCAAGTATTTTGTGTAAGGGATACTCAACCCGCATATTTCAGAGAAGAGACTGAGAATCAAAGCCAGGATAATGGGAGATGGTTGAATGGGAGATGGTTGAAGCCTTACCATGAGGCCATACATTTTACATGTGCCTGGTGACTGTTGGAAAATGTATCACGACTACTGCTATTGCTTGACAGGTCCATTGGGAACCGATTGGTGTGTGCAAGAAACAAAGTAACATTTTTTCTAGAGATGCATTCACCTGGCTCTGAATACAAGTACTAGTCATAACAAAATCTGATTCTTCTAAAATGCAAAATGCTTGACAATATTTGTTTTAATAACTATAGAGTTGTGCAGCACCTTAAAGACTACAACGTCTATTATTATGGCCCATACTTTTTGTAAACCAGATGACTTAATCCGATTCACTTCTTTTACCATGGCAACCAGTTTTAGGCTGGCAAATACAAAGTTCAGTAAGTCTCTAAGGACACAGGCATGTTAGTCATCATCTACCATAGCAAGTAATTATGAGAACTGATGGAATGTCTGAAGCCATGAAAGTGATACTGAGGGGTGTTTGTGGGTAGAGGAGGATGTGATGCTTGACTCTATTGGGGACATGCTTAGAAGAGATGTATGACCTAGGAAGACAGAAATGAGACACAATAATCAGAAATTGAAGAAAAATCCTGTGGAATTTGCAAGAATGAAAAGTAGTACATAGCTTCCCTTAATTGCAGCAACACAAAACCACTGCTTTGCATTCCACCACTTCAATTACACGCTGTTCTCGTCCTTACTGAGGTCACCAACAGACCCACAAACAGTTATTTATAGGATCCAGGATGGGTTGGCATTCATCAGATGTCTGATTGTCTCTACACTACTTTGCTCAGCATGTGTTATCTCAGCACAAGACTGATGGGGAAACAGTACAAGGTAAGAATGAAATTGACAAAGTGGTACTTTTCTCCCCACTACATTCTCTGATTTTATTATACTATAAATGCACCTGAGAGCAAAGCCCTAGTTGTAAATAAACAAAATCAGAATCAAGGGCCAGCTGAAATTCTTGAGATCTTCAGCCAGCAACTGGAAGAATAATAAACTCCCAGGAAGAAGAAAAAATGGGAGAGACAGAGGAAAAATTGGGGTTACTAAAAAAAAGAATACATCACAGCAAGCTGCCTTTTGAAATAAAAGAATACAGGCAGTTCTAAAATTATGAACATCCAACTTATGTACAACACATAGTTACGAATGAACATCTTTCCTCCCTTCTTGCCACAAAATCTTAGTGCTGAGCCAAAGCATATCTGTATCTGTCTCTCCCCAACCCTTTCCTCTGATCTGTGCCTAGATATTTCCTCCCCATTTCCTTTCCTTTGTGTCTGACACCTCTTTAATTGCTATAGCTCAATACTATGCAATCCTGGAATTTGTAGTTTGGCGAGGGAGCAACAGAGAAGATAAACTACAGCCCCCAGGATTCCATAGCATCGCATCCGGGTAATTAAAGCGATGTCAAACTGCATTCATTCTATAATACAGATGCGGTGGGATAAAGTGGAGAGGTTCCATGAAGGAAGGGTTATCAATTTCTCTAGTTTTCCTTTCCATAGCTGGAAGCTTTGGTGTCCTAACAATCAACACATACATCTTTGAACCTTCGTTGGTTTTTGTAATGTAATACAATGTCTTATGTTCACTTTTTATGTTAGTAATAATTTCTGATAGATTATGTTTTTATCTAAGTTATGGATGTCATGTTTAGTTGTCTTTTTATGTAGGGTTATTACAGTTGTACATATTGTTACTGAGGAACTGAACGTTTGCCTTTTTGTTTGTTGGAGTCCACCCCGAGTCCCCTCGGGAAGATAGGGTGGGATATGAATGAAGTTTGTTTATTATTATTTTTAAGGCCAGCAGCGCACACTGGGCCTGTTCCAACTTGCATACAAACACAACTTAAGAATGAACCTACAGAGCCTATCTTGTATGTAAGTTAGGAACTGCCTGTAAAATATATCTTAAATTTAAAAATAGCAGGGAAAATCAGATTGATTTTATTCCCTTGTCACACTAAGAATTATTGCTAATGGTGCATTTGGCAGCTGACAATATAAAAGCAGATTTCCAGTAGCACATTGTAGCAATATTCTCTTCTGGAAGTGTCAAGGGACCCAGGGGTGAGCTCTGAAGCATAACAACATCCACCGCCTCTCTATACACGGAGAACTCTTCCTGAACAGGGTGTGGCTGTGAGCATTTTGGAAGTCTCATGCACCGCAGGGGAGGCTGGAGCAAGTGAAACAATGAGCACACCCTAAGAAATGAGCAATGTCACTCAGCATTTTAACAGCACTTCCTCACCCTTCTTCTGTTTCATTAATTATGTCACAGATCTCCATGTTGAGAGCCCAGTCTTCATTCTGCAGGGCGCCATTGGTAGCTTTCTCTGGAGGGGAAAAGGAAAAAAAGAGCAACCATAATAACCAAGATGGTCCTTAGCTTTCCTTTCGAAGCAAGAAAGACAGCTGCAGTTACTCGGGCTGAGGCCCCTTCCACACAGCTGAATAAAATCCCACATTATCTGCTTTGAACTGGGATATATGGCAGTGTGGACTCAGATAACTTGGGGCCCTTCCACACAGCTGAATAAAACCCCACATTATCTGCTTTGAACTGGGATATATGGCAGTAGGGACTGAGATATTCTGGTCCAAAGCTGTTATTATGGGTTATATGGCTGTGTGGAAGGCCCCCCAGTTCAAAGCAGATATTGTGGGATTTTTTTTGCCTTGATATTCTGGGTTATATGGCTGTGTGGAAGGGCCCTGAAACTGGAAGCAAAGCAGCAATTCCAAATATACACTCTGTGCCTGAGAATATTACATATCATTCAAACAGTGGATTTATTTATTTACAGCATGTCTATCCTGCCTTTCTCAGCCCAAAGGCGACTCAAGGCGGCTCACAAATTGGCAGCAATTTGATGCCACAACAGTCATAAATACCATTAAAACATATAATCACCAATATCTTCCAGTAAAACACATTTTCCATTAGCATCTTCTAAGCCAGGGGTCCTCAAACTTTTTAAACAGAGGGCCAGGTCACAGTCCCTCAAACTGTTGGAGGGCCGGATTATATTTTTTTTAAAGAATTAATTCCCATTCACACTTCATATATCTTATTTGTAGTGCAATTTTTTTAAAAAAACAATATAATAATTAAAATGAAGAACAAATTTAACAAATATAAACTTATTAGTATTTCAATGGGAAGTGTGGGCCTGCTTTTGGCTGATGAGATAGGATTGTTGTTGTTGTTGTTGTTGTGTGCTTTCAAGTCATTCCAGACTTAGGTTGACCCTGAGCGAGGGCCGTATCTGGCCCCCGGGCCTTAGTTTGAGGACCCCTGTTCTAAGCCATTCCATGTTCACTAGGCCTGTGCGGTTTCGTTCGTTAATTTCGTTATTTGTAAAACATTCGTTATTTTTGGCATTTACGAGGCGATATCAAAACACTTTTTCAAACCCGGAAGGGTTTTAGAATATCGAAGCGGCATCCCCCATCCTTTTAACGAGCTTCT